>CAEGAE010028790.1:0-88396 GCA_903067095.1 Girardinus metallicus | reverse complement strand
ATATATACATACATATATGAGACATTGCTTTTCAAAACTCTGCTTTGTTCATTTCTTTTTAATAGTCTCAGCAGATTCTCAGAATCTGCGGAAGTTGTTCCACTTGTTCAAAGAGAGTTTTGATGCTTGGGACAATTTTAGGTTGATGACTTTCAACCTTTCAATGCCTTACAAAATAATCATTTAAAGTGTCTGCTTCCCACGATTCATTTTAATATGATAATCACTATTCATGGCCTCCATAATGTCACTTTTGTCTGATTGTTTTAAAAAGGAGCTACATTTGTTTAAGCCTAGATAAAAAAAAACTAAATCATGAACATTTTCCTCACATCTAGTCAAAAAAGTGTTTACACTTGCTGGAAAAAAATGTGAAAATATCACTTCTCTAAATATTAAAGCTTATCAAACATTTAGGGTATTTCTGTAACGGTCATAGTTGTTATCAACCCAAGTAAAATGGATCTTTTAGTACAGCGAAGGAAAAAATTCCACTTCACAGCTGTTTGAGAGATAAGCACCTGCAGCACCACACAAAGCAGCTTATTTTGTTACAGCTCCCCCAGAACAACATATTGATGCTGGTCTGCACTGTGGTAAATAAAATAGCAGAATCTGGAAAAAATGGGAAAAAAAAAAAAAAAATTCTAGCCTGTGAAAAATCACTTGCATGGATTTAGCTTTAAGGGTGTAAAAAGTATCACACGTGTCACAAATAGGCCAGTTTAAATGTTTAGGCATTTTTTTGTGCACTGAGCACTGGTTTATTATTAATTTTATTATTAAACACATTGTTTAATAAAATGAAGCCTTTTTTAAAAGCAAAAGTGCAATAAAATGTTATTAGATCTATGTTTATAGTTACAATTAACAACAAATGTCCTCAAAGAAACTTAAAAGACAAATAGGTTCAATTCATTCCTCGTCCAGCTTCCTCTGTGTCCTTTCGGCTTCTGAACTTTGATGAAACTAAGACCAGAAATTCTCAAAGCGAGGCCAACTGCAGTGGACTTATGCAGACTTTCAATCGAGTCTGGTTTAAAAAGTATTTCAGATTCCAAAAACTTGACTAGCAATTTGTCGCAGTCTTTCGATCCATGCTTACCACCAAATAAAAACAATTCTATATATTTTAATAGAAGCTCATTCAAACAATACATTTTAATTCCAGTGCCATTTTCACCGAACAGTTATTGAGACAGAAAACAGTTTGAAACGAGAAACTTTCCACTAAAAGGAAACATTACATTTTTTAAATGTTTTTTCACTAGATCTTATGATGCATTTATTTAAACCTCTAACAGTAATTGACTTGGACTATCATTATGTTAAATAGAGGGATTTAGGAATTAATTCCTCCCTATAAGAGTAAAACTATAAAACCTCATCCAATTATTGAACTCTTTTACATTCATGTATCTACTGGCCTGCCTTGGTGAACTTTTACTTTTTGGTTCATTTTGACCAGTCCATACAAAGGAGTTTTTAAGGATTCGCTCAATATTAGGTGGTCCTATTGCTACATACAAAAATACTGTAAAGAGGTTTATGAATGCAATGTTGTGCTTTCACCTATCTAGATTACATTTGACCACAAATCAACGCTAAAGATGATCAAATTCAATTAATCAACAACAGTGAAATAATACTTTAATTTAGCACAAGCTGTGAATTAATCACCCTCTTCAGTGTGTAGTTATGATCACTGGACTAATTTGTTCAAAAAGTGAAAACTAATATTGAGATTTTTACATATAAATTTAAATAAGCAGTGTCAAAAACAGTTTTAATTTATTGTTTGATTGCCTTTAGAGAACTTTAATATAAAAAAAGCATGTTTTCCTTGTGATCATGGGGGGAGGTCTAAAACTTGAATTGATTATTTTATATGTTAATTTTAAGAGAAAGCGGGACAAACTTAAAGAAAGGGCACCGCTTTGTACTTGTCTTTGTCTTTTGTCCCACCCAAGTTGGTGTCTGCTTGGATTCTTTCTCATTTTCTCCACTGACCCAACTTTACCCCTTTCTTTTCTTTCTTTTTGTTTTTACAGTGTTCAGAACAAAGAGTGAGCAGAGGCTGTGGCTCATTCATTCCTTGTCATTACATCCTTGTTTTACCACAACAGAGGCAGAGTACCTACAGAGAAGCTGATTGATTCACAGAGGCACAAACACAACCAATTACTCTTTAATGTCACTGAGTGAGAGTAAATTCAGCCTGCAGGACTTTCCAACTCCGATGCGTACCACTGCCCCCATCATCGCAGGATGAATAAGCTCCTGATCAATAGGTTACCTTTGCAGTATGTTACTTGGTGCACAGGGAACATTAAAGCTAATGATTTGGCACTAAAGCGAACTGTGATATGAAATGAGTAAAAGTGTTAACACATTACAGATATGTGTGCTCAGGTTTCTGTGACTCCTGGTTTTGTCGTGTGACCACACTCGGCGAGGAAACGTAAACACACACTGTCAGTTTTTGAGGATTAGCCGTCACATGAGGGCAGGTGCTGCACTCCGGGTGGAGACGCTTCATGTTTCCTGGAGCTTATCTGAAAAAGCCAGGACAGCAATGCACACCACACACACACACACACACGCCCTCACATGAGGGCTTTTACTCAGACACACCTTCATCCCTACTGTGGAAACTCTGCGGGCAGCTGCTGGCCTTGATTGGCTCATTTCTAACCTCAGAGGATGCGACTCCTGCAGGTTTGGGCCCCCAGTGATTCTTCGGTATATTCGTCAGTTTTTTTTATTTAACCAACATTCCCTCAGACAGTCCGTCTCTGTTGATAGCCTCGGTTCTGATCTGTGCTGCCCAGAAGTCGAGCTCATATCAGCTCATCTGCCATCCATTATCAGCTGCATGAGCAAACATCATTGGTAAAATCCTGAATAAATGACTTTCTATTTCATGTCTCCCAGCTGTGTGGACCTTGTAAATAACCTTTTGTCATGAGATTAGTACAGCAAGGCTTTGGACATGAAACACAATCATGTCATGTATACATAAAACTAGCTTGTGTACCTTTAAAGGAGCAGTATTATGTGTTTTCCAGGCACATAGTGCTATTTCATAGCACAGTCAAGAAACTCAAATTCAATTGTTATAGAAATGCTACGTATATTGAATATGACTTAAAAGGAATTTGAGTTCCCAATTCTACGAATTGTCTTTTTAAAATCTTTTGCCTTCAGAAAGTCATCACAACATCACTCCTCTATTAACAGCATTGTACTGAGAAGTAGCTCCTATAATGAGTTCCACCTGGTGGAACTGCGCCTCAGCCAATTGTTGCTGGCTAATCTGAAGGAGCTGAATGGAGGAGGGGTGCTCTGTGAGGTGGAAGTTTAGAAATTGCAGCTATGACTCGAAGGCAGCACTAGGTCCACCCAAGCGTTTTGCAGGCTCAGTGGTTGCCATGAAAACTAAGGGATTTTTCAAACATGCATGAAAGAATCAAGACAGCACTCCAGGTATGTTTTTGATGAGGTGGTAACATTATAACATGATGTAAAGCTCAAAAAGTTGATTTCCCTAATGCTGCCCCTTAAAGACAAAACTCTTAACATGCTAGGAGTTGTGAGGAGGATTTTTAGTGACCAAATAACTTTATACAAGCAGGGAATCATTGTGAATTGTTTGGGGTTTTTTTTTTCCATCAGAAATGACCTATTAACGGCCAACCGTAATGTCAGGAAGGTATTTAGCTTAAAACTATGTGAAAATCAGGACTTTTTTTTACTGAATTCATCAGAATCTATAAATGTTTAAAATATAGTATTTTCTCTTCTGCTGTACAGTTAAGGCAAAGAAATATTAGAAAGTTATGATTTTTTTATACATTTATACAAATCCCTATAGTGCTGAGAACATAACGGACGTACACGGAAGATTAAATCTTCAAAAGAGGGCTGCATGCCGTAGGATATTGAGAATTATGCAGTTCCTTCGCTATCTGTTTAAAATCTGACAAGTTTTATGTCCAGAAACACATCAACCAAAAATTTGATCATAAAATTTAGATTGCTTTATGGACGGCAAAGCTTTTCCTTTCTTTGAAGCTGACAGCAAGACTCATGCAAATTTAAAAATTGGTGAATAATTGCACTGGGGGACATAATTCTTTGCAAGCTCACATCTATCAACTGTTCACTGCAATAACATGTCAGAAGAGATTTGATTTAATTTAATCTAAATTACATCTTTAAAGGAAAACCCTGCCTTTTAAAGATTTGATATAAAATAATACAAGCTCTTCAGCTGTCTGCCTGGTAAAATTGTATTTCCACCAATATTTGTATTGCAGTTACATTTACCTTAATAAAAGCCCAAAAATTATGCATTTTTGTAAGCATAATTTCAGGGGCCATGTAATAAAGCATTTACCATGAACATAAGCATGACATTTTTTAAAACGATGTTGTGTCAAAAATGTTTTTCTGGTTTAAATGACTTTTCTTGATCTAGCAAATTGTCTGTACAAACACTTAGACTGGTTACTTCCTCATGTACCCTCCAGGATCTGCAAAAAAAAAGTGGACACATCAGCCAAGATAAGCAGCTCCAGTAGCAGCGAGTGCAATGCCATTAGCACCAAAGTCACTGCAGATTATCAGTAAGTGGTAAAAGCGAGGAGGGAAGAGATAGAGCAGAAAGAATAAAAAAGACAAAATCTGTTGTGGTTCCAAGCAATGACTTACTGGAGATCTGGGATATCATAAAATGCCTCCTGAGCCTGTTAGCTAGGATGACACATCAGAGACTCTGTTCCTGATCCCGAAGAGTTTTGCTCCTTGGAGCTAAATGAAAGCAAGCTGATCAAACAGAAAATGGTTTGATGTGTCAGACTCAAACTGCTCTAATCTATCCACCAAGGGGGAGACGCTGAACTTCTGGCAAAATCAAACCGCAAAAGAATGACTGTTTTAAGTTGGTGAATGAAAAGAAAGAGTGCAGGGCTTTGCAATAATTAACTATATAAAAACTTCAACAGCAGTCGGTATCATTTTTGATGACATGTATTGGTATCAAAAGTGTTTGCCCCTTTGCTTCAGTTTTTGCAGTTTTGTCACACTTAATGTTTCAACTGATCAAACAATTGTTACTAATGGATAAAGATAACCTGAGTAATTACACAAAGCACTGTTCATATGATAATTTCATTCACTAAGTGAAGAAATGTTGTTCAAACCAACCTCACATTATTTGAAAAATTAATTGTTTCCTGAACCTAATCACTAGTTGTGCCACCTGTTGCAGAAACGCCGGACATCAAGAGTTTGTGACAACTGATGATGAGTCTTTTCAAGCACAACAAAGAGGAATTTTAGCAAATTACCTTTCAAAAATGTTGCAATTCAACCATATTGAAAGGTTTTAGGGTTAGGATTATGAACATTTACAGTCAAGTACAGATGTTGAATATCATGTTGAGAAAATAATGCTGAAATAGTGCTAAGAATTCAACAACTTACAAAAAAGCAGCAAAAAAAAGCAATCAACAGTGATAACGGTAGACTTTAAAATTCAATATAAAAAATTAATGCATGTGGCACTACATAGTGTCACCGTTATTTTAGCAGGAGTTTGCAATAAACTTAATTTGCATTACAGTGGACCTTCGCCTGTCTGCAGTTCAATATCCTCAGAAAATTCACCTGTTCATGAATTTTTCCATTCAGCATATCTAAAATATGTAAAAAAAAAAAAAACTAAACAAAATGCATCTTTTCCAGTAGAAATGCCAAAGCCACAATGCTACTTGACAAGCTACTGGATGCGGTTTATAAAGCAGACTATCCTTGAGACCCATTTGTTTTTCTGCAGGTCAACTGGCTGTATTAACCCCAAGAGCGCAGATAATGAAGAGTGCAGATGGTAGCTGCAAGGCTGAGATGGTTAGTTTGAACTATTACAGTAAGCATTGATAAGAATTTTAAGTGCCAAATATTTCAGCTATTAACCAAGCTACAGTACTTTTTAAGAGCATTTGTTTTCCTTTCAACAGAAAACCTGTCATTTGAACTGGTTATGTACATGTTTGAGAGCCTGTCTAATCCACCTCTTGTGGTGATTAACTTAGCTGAGAGCAACATATGGATGCTACAATGAAGCCTTATTCAGCTACAACCATGTCTCTTTATATATTAATATGTGAAAAACCTGTGTGTATCAAAAAATAAAAGAAATGTAGCACAGAAATTGGCCTCTGTCACTTTAAGAAGGCCTCCCTGCAGAATGCTGTTTACAACCATTCTTAGGAGCATTGAATTGAAAAGTAGTTTGTATGATAAGCTCAGCAGACACACAGTTCCACTAAATGTTTGGTGTCTCCTGCTGAAGCTAGCCTGGAGGAGCTGTATGGCGGAGGCTCTGTGGGTGGAGACTGGAGCTCCAAACTGGAACTTTGAGAAAATAGACGGAGCATTGTACAAGAAAAAGCTTAGGCATCCCCGAAAGTCTGCCAAAGAAGAGTCAAAGGTTCCTGAAAGATTCATGAAAGAATCTAAACAACATTCCAGGTATGTTTTTGATGATGGACTAAGATAGCATGATAAAAAGCTAAAACAGTCAATGTTGCATCATCCCCCTGTCAAAGATTCATAATGTGAAGAGAAACATTTGAGAAACATCTCAGGGCAAAATAATCATTTCTCACAAAGAATTAATCTTTGAATTCTTTTAAATTCGTGATGTTTCTGGTGAAAAACAAATCTTACCTTAAATGCCAGCTACTTTAAACTGAATAAAATCTAATTATGTTTAATCAAACTAAATAGATGAACCAAAACACAGAGCAGCTTAATTGGTTGGAAATCTACCTTCATGTATAAATGAAGAACAAGCCAGAAATTAGCTAATATAGATAATAATGAACACACAGTGACCCTTAGAGGTTCTTAATAGCAGGATAATTCTCCATATCAACCCTTGGATGATAATTGCAATAGAAATGAGCTCCAAATCTGCATATGAGAAAATACTTGACTTAAGCATCTGCATAACTGCTCTGACATTTCATTAATGTCTTAAACAACAAACAATTCCAGATTGCACAGCAATCATATTGGCTTTAATCTGATCCAAGAAAAAGTGAGGCAGAGCTCAGACTGGGTGCTTGAGAGGCTGCAGAGTGGGAAATCATTTGGGTTTACTCAAGACAAAAACACTCAGAGCTGAAGATGTATAAAGGGGAAAGAAAATCGTCAAAGCCTTGGTGAAGGTTGATTCAGAAAGGCGGCCATGCTGGGATTTCAAAACATCAGCCTTCGGGACGAAAATCACATGGGAACAGGTTACTACTGACTCCAGAAATGGGGAATCATGCTTGTTTGTCTTTTGCTGACGCAACATTTTCCAGAACAACAGGACTATATCGGTCTTATTATTGTGCTTTATTTCTGAGCAATACTTCTCTACATTGTGTGTCAACAGCACAATCCTGTGTTTTTTTTTTTGTTTTTTTTCCTGGGACGATTAACAAGCTGACAGCAAAACAACAGCAGCAGCACTATTATAATGTCTCTGCAGAGACATTTGGGAGGATACAGTAGATCTGCTGGGAGTCTAAGAATAATACTGACAGCATAAACAAGAGCTGATACAAACAATAAGCCTGAGTGAACAAAAAACCATGAGACTTTTTATCAATAACACATTGGGCTCCTTAATTATAAGTTATAATACATTCTGACAGGCTGCAGATAAGGAGATATGGTGAAATAAAACAAGCAGAACCAAGTCTTAATCATTTAGAACAAAGAATCAAACAAATCCAGATACCAGGTGGGTAAATACTTCTGTAGTTGTTCAGAAGAATCAGAATCATTTTTAGCTTTTTATGTGCATAAAAAAGAAATCTGACTATGGTTTCATATATTGAATATAAATATTAAAATATATAAACTTTAGAAGAGATCAATAAATAAAAAAAAAACACACCATGACTATTTTTATATGTATAACCAATATTTTTGTTGCTAAAAATAGAGTAAATATGCTTATCTTGTTTTACAGCAGTTTCACTGCATGGGGAAGAAACTCTGGATAACTGCTGCTGCCACTAGTCTGTAGGAGCCTTGTGTGGAGAAGGGGGTTCACTCCAGGTATGTTTTTGATAATGAAATGACATTTTAACATGATATATAGTTCAAAAAAGTCAACTTTACATCATACCTCCCTTTTATGCATTCACACTCTGAACTGAAAAATAAATTTTACAACCTACATTCTAATACATCAAACTATAATTAACGCCGGTGAATCAAAAGTGAAACAAGACTTCAAAGATGCGACAGTACTTGATGTTTCACACATGATGCTTCATTTTATCATATTGAGACCCACATGTGACACAGTTTTAGATACACTGTCATATCTTGCAAGTGAAAGAGTAAGAGCAGCTTAAACTTTGTCATATCTGTTGCAAAGCTTCAGGGAACATTTAACAGTGAAAATGAGTTGTAGTAGTTAGACATATAACACACCAACAAAAGGGAAACTTTTACTACAGGGATATTTTTGGTCAGAGGCATTTTGAGCCAGACTGAATCTGTCAGGTCAATATTAGAGAAGAATCGATAAACACACCTTTAAATGTGATGGCATGTATCCAGCGGAGCAATGCAAAATTCATAATCATTCAGTGTAAACGTTTAATCAGTGTAATAAAAAATAATCCCAGCATGTGTTTGGAAAACATTAAAGCAGAGAATCAAAGTATGCCTCTTTGTCAACTAAACAGAAAGTATGCACCTTCTGTTTAGTTTTCCCTCCCATTAAGATGCACCTTCTGTATTCTTCAATAGAAACATGTTTCCCATGCATATGTTTTGTGGAAGTGACAGATATTAAGGTAAGAATAGCAACTTAAGGTAGAAAATTGATGACTTACCAGATACATTTTATGTGCTCTGCTGGTCAGAGTTTGATGATGCGCGAGAAACAATTAAATGATTATCATAATCATTAACAAATGATTTTGCTTCCAACAATACAAGTTCACAAGACTCGTGCATCTACAATGTGTATGAGTTTCCAAAGCAAAGAAAAGACATAGAAGCTCAGGATCCAGCATATATCCAGAAAGATGTCAGGCCATATGCAGCAATGCATCTTTTATGGAATAAATAAACACTCTCCTTGGCGGCCAAGCAATTGAAAAACAGATCTTTATTAGTATGTGGCTATGTTTGTATTTACATGTCTGTGCATATTCTGCCTATGCGGGCACATTCCTGCTTCCTCAGAGATTAGGCAGATGCCTTTGAATATTAAGACTGTAACCAAATTCACTGGCTGGGTACAGAAACTAAGCCTGCATCATATATATGCACTAGCAGACTGACCCAATATGCTGCAAACATCGTGCCCAGGAAAAGCTTGCATTTGATTTATAGAAAAGCTCTGTTTTTTTTAGATAAAAAAAAGCTGTGCCTCTGTTACACTACTGCATATCTACTTTGCATTTATATGCTATTTTAATAACCTTTACACAAATTTAAATTGACCTCTTCCTAGATGTAAATACAAACAGTTCCTGATGTCGTTCCCAACTGAGGAAGTTTAGTAGAGTTAAAATTGGCAGCTTATTTGTTTTCAGTCATTATAGTAACTGATTTCAGAGTTTGTTCAGTTTGGTTTAAAATATGAAGAAAAACGAGAACTCAATAATCCAAGAGTTAGGCAAATGATACACTGAAAATAATAAGACATAGATAAACAAATTACATTCATGTGATCTGAACTTTGAGGGAAACCAAAGAGAAAACACTTTTATAAAAAAAATCTCCATGAAAGCTTTAGATCTGAGCTGGAGACCAATCTGCTGGTAAGTGACGGTGGTAACAGCTACACCGCTGTACCGCCTGTATCCATAACAGCTCATCCCTGCTATTAAATTAAAAACATAGACAAATTGGCACCATGAGGTGACTGAGAGTCGTTATCCCACTCAATCTGGGATTTGTTAACACTGCTCCAAATCAGCTTTCTGATTACAAGTAAGTAATGTCATAAGATGCATAATAAAACATTTATGAGGATGTGATGATCACATTTAATGATAGTAAAAGCAGAGCCGGTCCTCCTGTTAATAATACACACAAGCAATTAAACTGACCTCAGCAAGAACTGCACACATCACTGACATCCCACCAGCCTTTGGGGTTTTGTTTATAACTCAAAAACAGAGACGATTACCTCACCATTAAGGAGGGTAAGACTTTATCGCTGTTATCACACAGCTATCCTAAGCCACTTTCACTTGCATGTGAGGGAAAAGCTCTAAAAACCATCAACATTGCAAACAGAACATTTGCGCCCAACAGTCAGCTCAGACTTTTTCTTTTTCTCCAAACATAGATAAAGTCCATGTAGCTGAAACTGAGGCTCCCTGATTTTAAACTGTTGTTAGCAATCAGAGTTTCTCAGCTCTCATTTTTGGCATCGGACTGATTTGGACTGGAGTCCAACTCTAGGTTAACGTCTGACGCAATTCAAAGATGTGAAGGAAGGCTACAGGGCTCATAGCTACCAGGCTCATAGAAAGCTCAGTGGATTCAGATTGTTGTGGCTGTGATCCAAAGACAATTGCACCAAGCACTGAGCAAATCCTTCAATCCACAGACTCATGCTCTGAAGCTTCTTAATCAAATAAAGCCATTGGCTTCATCACAAGTAATCTAAGCCTGCAGCCTCCATAGGCTGGGGATTTTACACAGCCAACAATCTCCACACAGGAATGATCACTGACTTTCTTCCACAGAAGAAACATTGCAAATTAGCAAAAGTCAGTTTTAAAAATTCTGATTAATTGTTTTTTTTTTTCTTCAAAAGAGAAACTTAGAGCCAAGTGTAATTGACCCAAATGTTTCAAACA
Source organism: Girardinus metallicus (assembly GCA_903067095.1). Taxonomy (NCBI): domain Eukaryota; kingdom Metazoa; phylum Chordata; class Actinopteri; order Cyprinodontiformes; family Poeciliidae; genus Girardinus; species Girardinus metallicus. The sequence goes on along the minus strand of CAEGAE010028790.1, from coordinate 77,504 downwards.
TATGTATACCATGTCGACCTACTGAAAACAAATCACATAGAGTCTCTAAAAAGTCTACAGGTATCCTGCTAAGCCACAGCAACCCAACTGAAGGTATGGTGCTGTGAACAAATATTTAAAACCAACACATTTCTTCTGTTTTTGCTTTTTAAAGTCAAGAAAATTTTAACATCAGGCAAAGATAAAAAGAGTAAAATCGACATGTATTTTTTTAAATAATTTTGTGAACAATTGAAATATAGTAACAATCCAAACAAACCTGCTCCTCTATTGGCAAAAACTGCCATTACATGTTTGCAGTAATTCCATCAACACTACCAAACTTTCAATTTGATTTCTTTTGCCATTGAGGTGGATTTGCTGGTGTGCTTCAGTATATATTCAATCTATCGGAAAAGTTTCATAGTACAAGAAACTCTGGCCATGTGAATTTTTCACAGCATTAGGTTAATAGTTGAGCTTTCTTAAAGCAATTGTTGTTGCCTTAAAGGAAATCATCATACTTGCACAAAACTCAGTCTGTAGATCACAGCGCCTGTATTCCTAAAGGCAAACGATGAATTAAACGCTTCCACCCACTGCTACCAATTCAGCTTTTTTTACATCCAGGGCTGATATAAATTATGAGTCAACCACGTGAGGCCCTGCACAACCTGAGCCGAGTAAAATAAAGTTGTACCTTCACAATAAGTAGAGTCCCCATGGATGGAGGCATAGCCGCTCTTGCATTCACACTCTGCTTTAGTATTCCTGTTTTTACACTCCGAGTTTTCTCCACAAATGAGTCCCTCTGCGCAGAAGTCATAACCTGAAAGAGAGAAGCAAAGGGAGTGATAAAATTTGCTCACTCAAGGCAATGAAAAGTTTTGTATAGACAGGCAAACACAAATGCGGCTCTGTGGAAAGAGACACAAACACTTTTCATCATGAATGACAGTGAGCCTTATGTATATGTCTATATGAAAGTGGTGCAATTTTAAAGTCTTATCCTTTAGAGGAAGGATTCACAAATAACAATAAAAGACACAACAAATTGTTGCTTGCATGAGACTTGGTTGCTTATCCTACAAGGTGAAAATGTTGCCTGGATGTTGTTCTTTTGCTCCTAACAACCTGCAATCTTCATACTTTGTCTTGCTTCTTCAGAATAAAAATATATTTCTTTAGAAAATTAGCAGGACAATAAATATACCAATGATGGAAATTGTGTGCAGAAATGAAATCTCAATCAGCAAAAACATCATGGCTGCAGTTAGGTAAGCCCAACAACAGAAATGTTGTTACAACTCAATGTTCAGCTGAGAACCGTAACACAGGAAAAAGTTTCAGCAATCAAAACATGTCGAATTATGTCATAGACTGAGTTTAATTGTTGTGTATATTACTTAGGATGGAATCGCCTGCATGTAACTTCATCTGAACCTGACTATCAAATTGGATTGTATTTAAAGGTAATCGATCAGATGAAATGAATATTTTTATATTATAGAAAACCTTGTCTAATTGCGTAGGCTTTTTTGTCAAAACTTTCTTTTTGATAACTAAACTATAAAAATGCATAAATGTGAACAGCTGACTTGGGGATTTAGTCAGGATACATTTCAGTTCATGTGAGCATAGAAAAGTAGGAGAGAATAAAATGGTTAATAGAATTGGAATTCCAAGTACCAGAAATATTTTTCCTCAAGGACAATTTGACTTGATGGAACGTACAAGGTCATAATGTTATGGCAAATGTGCTGCCTGTTTTTTTTTTCTTTTTTTGATTTGCACCTCTGCAGACATAGAGTGGGCACATGCACAAATGTAATGAAACAGATAGATGGACCGAAAATTAGTCTGACAGATGAGGACGGTGGCAGACAGACAGGGAGATGATTGTGTCTCACTGTGTAGATGTATCTCATCCTGTTCTGTAATGAGTGACAGACAGGCTGTGCATAAAAGCCCTAAGAGACAGAGCGCTCAAAGAGACTGAGAAAGAGCTTCAACTTTATTACTATAACCCCATAATTCCATCTCTAAAATGGTGCACAAATGGAAAAGAATTGATTATGGAAATGTGTACCCATCTATATGTTGGCCTAATACAAAAAGGTTGTGTTTGTGTGGACAGAAGTCCCTCATGATGGTTCTTGTCCTCTACTGCAGTGAAATAATGAAGTATGAGTATTGCAACAAATGTTGAACTACTAATCTGACAGAGCCTGTGCAACCACGAATGTCCCTTCCATAAACCAGGAAGGGAAAAATACATTTCAGAGAAACTGTGAAGTACATACTACACTGAAAAACACAAAATCATATCCGGTATTCTTGTCTAGTTTTTAGTGCAAACATCTTAGTACACTTGAAATTGTGGGGATTTGGGTTTTCTTTGTGGGGATTTGAGTTTTCTCTGTGTTTATTCTAGGTTCTGTTCCCTGTGAGTCTCTGTGTTGTCCTGTCTGCTCCTTGATTGTTTCCCAAGTGTGTCTCATTTCCTTGATTACCTCCTGTGTATTTAAGTCCACCTGTTGCCTTTCTCTCTTGTTGGGTCCTTGTCTAAGAAGTCTGAACTTGTATGAGTCGTTTGTCTTGAGTTTTTGTCAGTCTGTCGTCCACAGTTGTACTGAGAAGTCCTGTGTCGGCTTAGCTCTCGTTAGCAGTTGCTACCAGTGTACAGTTAGCTTTTGTTTCACTGTGCTGCCTGCTCTTGTTGGACTGTTTGAGCTATATTTTCATTAAAACAATCATTCTCATCTCTACCTGGGTCCTCTGCGTTCGCTCTCACCACTGCTACACTGCACTACATGACAGAAATAGGAAAAAACAAACTTACAAGTAATGTTTCAGCAAGATAGGAGATTGTTTCATATCAATTTGTTAAAATGGATTTAAAAAAAGTGTCCACTGGCAGATTATTTCACTTGTAACATGGGAAAAATGTCTTGTTATAAGTAAAATAATCTGCCAGTGGAACAAATAGTTTTTCATAACTTTTAAGGAAATATTGACTTAAAACAAGCTCTGATATCTAGCTCAGTGTTTCACTGCCCTGCATGTTTTAGATATTTCTCTGCTTTAATACGCCTGATGCAGCTGATTGCAGTTCAGCAAACACTTGTCAATTGAAATCACCTGTGCTAAAGCAAGATAAACACCTAAAACATGCAGGGCAGTGTGCCTCGAGGACCAGGGTTGGGAAACAATGATCTAGCTGAAAAGTTACTCATTTGTCTTAATTCAACTGTACCAAGATATTTCCAGTAGGATCTAGATCAAAATTACTTTTTAAGATTTTGTGTTTTTGATTTGGAAATAATGTCCTACATTCTGCTTCATTTACTGTGGATAAACACACAAAAGTAGGGTGGGAAATGGAGGAGTTCTAGGAAGATAATATTTAATTGCAAAGTCCTATCATATAAACTCTTCAATCTCCTGCTGATAGTTCCTTTATTTAACCCATTCCTTCTCATAGCCATCCATTCTTCTTCTCCCTTCACTTTCCAACACACGTTTCCTTTGATTCTTACATTTTTCTCCCCACCTTTAATTTTCTAATCATCCTTGTTTATTTTTTTCATCTTTTCCTTGCTTTTAAAGTGTATTTTCCTTTCATTCACTATAAATATTTGTTTATCTTTCTTTCTCTTATGCATGCTTCCTCTACCTTTCTCAAAATATGGTGTGTGTGAAGCATATTGCCAATCTTATCAAAAACAAGAGCACAATTTTCTTCCAGCCAAACTTGCCCTGTGTTTCTTCTTTTCCCGTAATGGCGCCTAATGGCATCATAACTGCCAACTGCATACAGTTTGTTTATTCAATGTATTTACTGACAGACTGGGGCCTATTTACCTTGTAGTAGTTCCCTGCCAAAGCAGCAGGACCCGGGAAAATTGGCATAGCAGGTGCTCTGCAAAAGACAGCCCAATCTGCTCTGATAGCTATCTTAGCCAAAAAAGAAACAAAATACATTCACAGGAACGGAAAGGTAGAGAAATATTGTGAGAGTCCAGCTTAATCAACATGAAGAAAATGTTGTTTTCACTACTCATTGCGGAGAACACCGGTGCACACAGATCCAAAGAGAGGATGAGTTGTGGGTAGCAGAAAGATTGCGGTAAGTGGAAGCCATACCTCTGCAAACATTGCAGCATCTGCCCTCTGGTAAGATCTGCTCACCGGTGGTGCAGTTAATCTCCGGACATGTTTCTGTAACTTTCACCATCAAGCCATTCTGCAAGGACAAAATACAGGCGGGAGATTATACTTTGTAATGCTGGGGTCAAAGCCATGAAGGTCTATGCAGTAAGGGTAACTTATTTCAACCGGAAAATAATAATAGTAATAGTCTTATAATTTAATCTTTTACAGGGTGGAAACTTGCAACCCATAAGTCATATAATCACTTCAAACATTCTGTGTTAAGCCTCTGAAATAAGTATAAATATGATAACTATTCCCTTTTCTTGTATGTTCATTAATATTTTGTAGGTTATGATTCTTAAGAGATTTCACATAAAGATTTCAGTAGGCGTTGCGTTGAGGCTCAAGGATAAAACATGTTTTCTTTAACTTCTGAAAATAAAAAGCACATTTATTCCAACCGATTTTGAATGGTTTAACAATTGGAAAAACGTGTATTATTTTCTACAAAATATATATTATTTTAGAAATATAACATGTAGAAATTTGCAATGACCAACACAGCAGGCTAACCTATTAAAAGCAGTTAGCATTGGGTAAGAAAAAGGGAAGTGCTAGTCTCTGTATTACTGGTAATAAAAGGGGATCCATTATATAACAAGCATTATATAACATGTAAAACCTTTTGACATTTTGTCATTTTACAACCAGAAATGTTAATATGTACTGTTTAGAGTTTTATGTGATCACTTCAAGTTGTGAATCTCTGAAGCTCCTCCATATTTGCCATTTCTATTTGCCAGCGTCGATGAACAACCATCGATGCTGTCATGTTGTAAACAAATATATTTCAGATTTGTACAGGTGGAACCTAATTCACTGAAATCACCATCCCAGGTTGGCTGGTGTTAGTTTAAAACTGGAATGTTTCTTTGTTCAAGGTTCTCTTCTTACTCTTTTTCCACTTCTCTCTCTCTTTTACTTTTTCCTCTCTTATTTTTTTCTAAGTCATAGATTTCAGTCAATCATTTGAGCTTATTTTAGACTTTTAGAAACTGTAAAACTGTCGTTTTACTTTCTAAAGTAAATAGTTTTGTTGATTACTTTTGGGCCGACCAACCCATCCTTCTGTTGAACCCATTGCTACTTTGTGGGGAAGCCACACACCAATGGAAGAAAGAATCAGTTGTACATAAGTAAAACTGGTCCATTTCTGGCTTGATATGTGGACAACTGAAGAGTCTAAATTATGTCTAAAATAAAATTTTTATCAACATAAAGTTAACAGCAGCCCCTATTAAAAGTATTTTCTCTACAGCCATAATTTTTCTGTTCATAATTTGTCCTGATTCTGTGATAATTATTGGTTATCGGTTTAGTTTCAACAACAGTTCCCCTGCGGGTGAACAAATGTTGGCATTTGTGTCTAAAGTCAATTCATCACTGATCGCAATTTATTGGACTCCATAATATGAATTTTACACCATTTGTAATCTGAACATTATGACTTTAACAGTTTAGAAAAGTATTATAAAACTTTACTGTCAAGTAGAAAATGTGACAAAACTAGGACACTCCTTTAGGACATTAACACAAAAAAGAAAGAAATGTGAAGTCTGGCTATATTGGTCACAAATGGAAAATGGCTATCAATACTGAAACTGTTGAGGCAGAGATGAACTTGCAACCAAAGCAAGGACACAAAAACAAATAAAAGTTGTCTATATGGGTTTTTAAACAACAATGCACTGACTGCAGCAGCCTGCTGGTATGTAAGCATGTTGGGAGTCCTCAGTCATTTCTCAAGGTCTTTCACCCAAAATCAATATATTACTTTTGTCCTTCACAGCTCCCTTTCATGGTGTATCTTTTATAACTAAAATAAACTACTTTAGAGTATCATTTCAGAAGCAAGCAATTCACTCATTTGATTTTTTTTTTTGTTATTAAATTATACGTTAAACCTACAGGTACTTTCTTTCAAAAGTTAACCAATTAAAACTGCATATTTACTTTTTTCTTTACTCCCAAAGGCTCTAAGGATTGGCTTTAATTTAATTTGCCGAGGTTTCTGTGTTAACTCTTGTTAACAGTGTTAACAAGGTTCGCTCTAATAAAATTGAAGTAGTAGCATAAATCTAATACAAATCGAGATGCACCAAACTGCTGAGGTTTCCAGTACATAAGCTATTTAAAAATATTAAATCCTGTTTGTTTGTGGGTTTTGGTAATTACATAGTTAGCCTTATTGCCCAAGGCATAGATCCAATTTAAGTTATTTCACAACCTAAAATTTTAAATTGGCAACAGAAGCTCGGGATACATTGCAGAGTCTTGGCTTTGATGAATAAGATCAATATTCCAATAAAAAATTAGCTGCATTGATAGGTGTGAAGTTCCTCTCATTTTCAAACCTTAACTCCATTTATCGGGGCATAATTCACAAACTCTTATCTGATTTTCACTGAATTCAGTATAGTGCACTATTGTGCCTAACATGTTTGTTGATGGTTTATAGGCTGAAAATGATCATTGATCACGGCCAATCGAAGGAAAAATTGGCTATTCCAGTCTCTGAGCAGTTGATTGGCCTGGAACTTGAACTGTGAATTTTGACGAAATATCAGATTCAATTCTAATCATACAGTAATTAAAGGATAACTTCATTATCACTTGTATCAGAGATCTGGCACCAGCACAACTTTGAAATTTGCAACATGACTCAAAAACCATAATCAGGGTCGCACAGCTAGGGTCACCTGCCCTTAATGTATTGGATATTATGGTCCAAAACAGAAACCCGGACAAAGAAAATCAACTCTTTCTTGAAATCCACTCAATACAAATTGGTAATTCATATCCATGTTTAAGAGAAAAATTTCCTGAAAGCTTGAAATGAAGCCTTGAAATAAAGTATGATAATATTTGTGGCTGTCAGAGGATTAATGAAGAGTCCAAGAATCCCCTATGTGCTTATTTATAAGCAGTTACATTAATAAAATGGTAATTTCCTCCATAGAATGCTATCTTTAAAGATAAAAGCTTTCTCGCTGAGGAAAACTCACATTTATTCTGGGCTGATCTGGAAAAATGACTCCCATTATAAACCTCGCAGTGATGGAGTTTCAATCAGGCTCAGGCCTTTGTTTAGCTGGCTTCAGCTAAACAAAGGCCTATCTCACCATTAGAGTAAAAATAGGCAGACTGAACAGATTGCAGGAGGGTGGGAAAACTAATACAGCCTGATGGCTAATTAAATTACACACCAAGTGGTCCACCGCATGCAATCATTGCACATTTTCCCTGAAAAGATGTGCCTGGTGACATTACTGTAGATAAGATGATAAATGCTAGAGAAAGGATAAGCATATAACAAAAAAAATGATACCTTGCATTCCCTGCAAGTCCTGGAAAGAAAGCGTTGACCCTCCGAAAAAGTCTGTCCCATGTAGGTACACTTAGCTGCAGATGATAGAAAATTATTAGATTAAAATTCTATGTTGTTTTCTTCAAGATAAATAAAATAGTTGCAAGAAATAAAAACATTTTGGCTAACCAAGTACAAGCAATAAAGGAAAAGAAAGTTTCAAGTGTAAAGGTCTGCATTTTAAATCTAGCTGCAACATTTTTTTCTTTGCTGATGAGCTTAAGTGGAGGCGAAATGAAACAGCACATTAAGAACACAATAGATGAAGGTCTTCTAGTATATCCCTCTGGTGATAAATCAGAAATAGTAAGTGAGCCACATGATGCGAAGTCCTGCTTTCCTCCTCTCCAAGGTGCTGGATCACAGCATGTGTGTCACAGCTCAGGAGCACAGCTTCCTCGTTCTTCTGCGCCAGAGCTCTGATGTTCGCAGAGGAGCAAGAGGAGGAAGGAGGATTGAGCAGAGGGACAGAGGGAGGTGAAGAAGGGCTGAAATTATTCAGGCGCTCTATACTTCAGGGACTTCTTTCTTTTTTTTATGCAGTGCATTAAGAAAGGCACAGCTGTCTGTGTGTCTGGGAGAACATGCTAGAAATCTGTGTGCTTAAACCTTTGAAATATTGCTTATATATCAGCATGTATGAAGAGAGCTGTGATCTTTGCTACTTTGCCTTCATGCTGATAGAACAACACCAGTTATACTAGTTGTAAATCTAATTGAAACTACTTTGAAAATATAAATTAGTGTGTCTAATTTCTCCATGCATTTGGCCTTTAAACCGCAAAACGCACTAATTAGGAATAACACAATGACCTCATGCCTAATTGTGCATGGTCCCAGTAGAGGAATGGGCTACGGTCGTCATGGTAGATGTGCTGTACTAGCTGCACCAATGTTAGCTGCAGATTGTTTAAGGCTTGTGAGTGGTGATGTGGATCAGATCAGACTTGTTTGTACAGCACAGACACTCAATTCAATTGAGATCTTGGGGAATTTGGAGGTCAAGTCAACACCTCAAGCTTGTTATGCTTCTCAAAACATTCCTGAATCATGTTTGCTTTGTGGCAGGGCAAATAATTCTGCTCAAAGAAGCTAAAAGTACCTTGATTGTTCTGCTCTGTACTACCGTGTCAAGCGATCAGCAACTTGATCAGTTTTGATTGATCAAGACATCGTTATACGGTCCTTGACAAACTTGCTAAAATTTTTCCACTTATCCGTTTTTCCTGCTTCTGACGCATCAAAGTGCCATGATGAATTTTTTGACATCACCTGTCTTTAGTCATAATGTTATGCCTCAGGATAGAATAGAATCATTGTCATTCTAACAATGAAACACTGTGCAAATAAATTTGCCAGATAAAAACAATGTCCAACTTAAAAACATACAATGAAAAATGACTTATTGCACTTTGGAAAAAAAAAGTTCACTTAAAACTGTAGTAGATTATATATAAATTACTTTAAAATAGACCAATGTCAAATTGACCACTTAGCATTGAGAATGGTGATGACTAATAGGTAAAAACTATCTCTGTCTGTTAGTTCTAGTCTTTGTAGATCTTCATAGAGCTATAGATTTATGGGGAATAAATAAGAAGTAACAGAACAGTTATCCAATAGGTTCACAAATCTGATATATTACTATGAAATATATAAATTTAGGTTAAAATACTAACATGCAGCAACCTTTATACTTTAAGATAAACAGTAAATAGCAGCACCAAAGTCACTGATAAGCAAGAAGATATTTTTTCTGAACTGGATATTTAAACTACAATTTGAAGCTGTGATAATAACAACTTTGAAACATACAAATTCAAGAAAGCCCTTAAGAAACGTTATTTTGACTTCTTGTCAGGTCTAATTAACAAACCAGTCAAGTGCTACTATCTGACGCTCTGCTAAAGTATCCGGCAATTATTGCTGATTTATTAATGCAAACAAATTCTGGTGCTTTTAATTACTACTTTCAGGGTGTCAGTCTGCGATTTTTTTTAAATATTGTGAAAGCAGGTTATGAAATCCTTGACCAGAGGCCATCGATACACTGTGAAACATAATTTTGCAAAGTAACTACAGAGATCTGTGATGGATATGTCTACACCTTTCTTTCTGCATGCTGTGTATGTGCTAATACTTACGTCGGCACGTTTTACAGCAAGTCCCATCAACATGTACAGGCAACATGTCATCTGAGCAATTTGCTGGAGGACAGAAGATCCTGCGACACTCCACCACACCGTTCTTTTGGATCATTATGAAAGAAAGAAAAAAAAAACAATATTACAATTTTTGTGTCCAAATTAGTTATATTAATCTTATCAAAACAGAGAAATAAACCTGCTAACATTAGCTTAGTGGATTGTGTGGTGTAAAAAAAAAACAACAAAAAAATAAACATTGCCAGGAGGAATAAAGAGCGAGTTTACATGTGTCATGATTGTTTTCAGAAGAAGGGGCTGAGGGTTGTACAGATTTTGACTGGCTGTATGAGTGCTGTTCTAGTTTTTGCCTTGGGTGTGGGGTGAGTGGGTATTTAATTCATATGATGTAATATCGGCCTGGAGTCTTCACCTCCCACTATGTTAAAATCAACTGTGACGGAAGTTTTTTTTCTTTTTGAATTGAATCTTCTGAATTGAATCAAAAAATGCCAGAAATACTAGTTGGGATAAAATATATGTTGTCAAATTAAGCAAAGTATTAAGTGTTTGAGCAATTTTTTAAGCATTTTTATATGACATTTATTGGATCAACTTTAATGTAGTGTTGGTCTAGAACTTGTTAGTTAGGCAAACATTTAACTTTACATAAATTGGTTATGAATCAGTAGAAAGAAATCCTGGTCTGGACATTCTTGGAGCTTTCTTTTAGATTCTCCACAGATTTGCAGTTGGATTCAAGGTCATATAACAGCTTTAAGTAGGAACTTTGCATTTTTAAAGACATATGTCCTCTCCCAACAACCTTTTGTCATTCAAAACTCCATATTACATCTATTTTTTTTTTTAACTATGTGGTAATATGCTTTGCTAGTGCTGCTCAGAAACCTTCCATTAATGCATAATCTGACATGGACTGAAAAAAACACTCCATCAAAAATAACGTCATCTCCTTTGCATTTATTCACAGGAAACATCTGTCTGTCTTTTTTTTAAAACATTGCTTTTAGAACCAGCTTAGGCAAAAATGTAATCTCGGTATTTCTTTTTTAGATGTTATTGAAAAAGTTGGTATTAGACACAAAATGTCAGAGTTGCACTTATAATGCCTAAGGCAAGTCTAAAACATATTTGTATAGAGCTATATTGAGCAAGTAGCACACTCGGAGTAGTTCCACTGCCTGTGCTGCAGCTATCAGTGCTACTGAAGCCTGTTCTATACCTCCTGATTACTGCTGTTGTGGGTTTTTTTTCTGATTTCACCCCTCATCTTATATTCTTTGCCTGCATTCTGAAGTCACTGGTATTTTTTGAGGCAATTATTTGCTTGGTGGAGGGAACCAGGGATGCCAGATAGAAACATTTTTGTTTAAAACTGACAGTTCTGCTTTTCACACTTTTTATTGTCAACTTATTTTTCAAGTTCAGCTAACTGGGAACCACAAGTTGAGTAAGTTCTGTTAATAAACCAACTCTTGTTAACGATGTGTTAAATGTTTCCATGCAAAGTGTCTTCCAGTTCGACCTCGCCTCCACTGTTTTAAACTAAAACCCATCACATTTTGGAATAAAAGAAACCACATTAATCACTGAGACTGCACCGTTCTTGAGTAGCCTGTTGATGTGAGGTAGTTATTCAAACCCTTAAGGACTGCATTAATTTCTGAGCCTGATATCTCTCTCTGCAAGCGCCTCTTCATTTCATGAGTCATCAAAAATGATTCTCCTAGGACGCTGCGGTTATCAGTTAATGGCATGTCCACAGGAGGAAACCAGACTGACTAAACTCTTTACTGTGCTTGATGTGCTTTGATGCAGCAACTCTAAATCCTCAGGACCAAGAATGCCCTGATTAAACACATTGCAGGTCTAGCCCCTATGTTTGAATGCAGACAGCCAGGTAAGGAAGCCTATTAGAGGATGTTTGCTGTGTTAGAAGGTTGGCACAGAGTGAGAAGATGGAAGCAAAACAAAATGCTAAGAAAACTCGGGGTTGCAATGACTTGCAATCTATTGTTGTGAGCTGCTATAAGATTATCTGCCATCAGTATGTGGTACTGCATTGAAACTGCTCCAGAGGTCATGCTATCATATATAGGGTTATTTATTTATTTTTTATTCACTTTCTGCTGATGGCAAGGCTTTGCATTGCTCTGAAATCCTGCAAAGGCTTTAAAAAATGATGTACTGCCAAGATAAAAAAAAGTATTGTGGATCAAACTCCTGAACATTACCTGCAGCAATCTTTACTGACAATAACTGGAGTCTTCACTAAAGACGCACCGATCAGGCGTTTCCACGACAATAATAATTACTGGTTTTCTATGGCATGTTTTTTTTTCTTTTTAGCCAACTGTAATTTTTCAACAATTACCTTAAAGAAGACATTAAGGATGGTGGAGATTTTTTTGTGACGATGCAGAGTCAGTCACGATTTTAACACGTGACTGAGGGGCAGTATTATGTAAAATTGACTTTTTTTAGCTATACGTCATGCTATAATGTTATTCTCTAATCAAAAACATACCAAGAGTGTTGCTTTGATTCTTTCATGCATATCTGAGAAATCTTTTAATCTCCAGGGCAACCATTCAAAATGCCTGGTTGAACCTAGCTCCTCCTTGGTGCTGCAGTTTCCAAGCTTCCGCCTTACATAGCAGCCTTCCCCTTTCACTGCCCCACTCTGCTCCTTCAGACTATCCAGCAACAATTAGCAAATACCTGGTGGAACTGAGCATCTGCTTAGTTCGTTATGCAAGCTATTTCTTATTGCAACACTAGTAAAAATGTTTTTAAATAGTTAATAGAAAAGCGATGTTGTGAAGGCGGAGTTTTTAAAGGGAGAGGTCATATATCAAGTCAAATTTCTTTTAAGCCATATTTGATATAAATAGCATTATTGCATCAACTGCAGGTAATGTAGTTACTTGATTGTGCTATAAAATGGCATTATGTGCCTGGAAAATACACAATACTGCCCTTTGAAGAATACTGCAGTTTTTACTGTATATTGGACAATAACACTTAAATGAACAGGTTTCTTGGCTTTCCAAGAGGGTAACACTTACCTTACAAGCACAGTTCCTGCAGTTTTCCGGCTCCACCCACAGCTCTTTGTCCCGGTACACCAGGCCGTTGGCGCTGCAGGTCCTCTCGCAGTGACAGCCCTCCAGTTGGGTCAGTCTAGACTCTGCATAATTCAGCTGCACACAGAATCACAAAAGCCATTTTAAAATCTGAAAAAGCACCGTTGTTGCCTGTCACCCCTCTTCCCCCGCCCATCCCTTATCCTCTGGTCAAGTTTCACTGAGAGCTTCTCCACTAAGAGTCACTCTTTTAAAGGGCAAATAAAATAAAAGGAGATCATCATTCAGCTCAAGCTCCTCACCTCAGGCAATGATCTGCTGAGATATGACAGAGAGGAATGACAGCTCCCACTCTGCCCTTCTCCTCCTATTTGTGCACCCTCATCAATTTATTTTTCTTCAATTTATTTCAGACTCACTCTCCACTGTTGTCTCTCGGCAAACTAACTCAGAAATGTGGCAAAGCAGTGCCACTTGGAAGGGGGCTGAAGGTGAGTTGCGTTTTAAAGCCATAGTTAAGATAGTATCCATATTCCAACCAAAATTATGTAGCCAGAAATATGTTAGCATAGCTGATTGCCGTTTAAAGAAAACAACTTTTGGAGCTACATTTGTCAGCAAAGATTAATTCTGTGAATAAGAAATGTGTCAATTAATAATTTTCTAATCAAACAGCAAATTAACTTGAATAATGTTGTGACAACTCCCACACTGTCACTGTGTGACACAATTAGCTTTTTACAGTGATATTAATTATAATTAACAGATGAGGCAGATGTAACGCTAAGTAGGGATATGAGTTAAAATACAACATTTAAAAGTGCTTTTAAATGAATAACGCCTTTGTATAATTAACAGGAAATAAATAGCAATGAACTGTTGTAAAAAAAAATAGTGATACCTACAGTAATACCTACAGTATCAACTAAAAAAAAGCTTTAAAATCAAGTCTGTTCTGATAGGTTCCTCAAACTTCCTTGGTTTCTTCACTAAAGTTTTCACACAGATCCTCATCAACTTAGGAAGATGTTAAAAATCAATTATAAAGGACTAAGGCTAAATTAATCAACTGATAAGGAGAATCTTCAAATGGAAGACAACATTTTTTGTCACCATCTCTGCATGTGACTGACCAACAGAGGTCATTGTAAGTTACTTTACAAAATGAAAATGAAGGGGGTGTTTTACCCAAAATGGCACAAGACAAAGACACAACACATATTATGTTACATTTGGAGGTCAAATGAATATAAAGAGTATATATTGTAGCTAAAAGTACTTTGCCCTGTTCACTTCAGCATGTGGAGCATTCGTATTAGAATGCAAACATGCTTGGTTGTTGTCATTGTTCTGTCACATGTTGATGAACCTCTGGGCAAGGCCTACTGATCTGTTTGTGTATATGTGTGTGAAATTGGGTGAATGAGGCTCTAGTGTGAAGTGCTTTATATTGTTAATATGACTAGAAAAGCACTAGAAAAAGTGTCCATTTACAACTCCAACATCCTGTATAAACATGATCAACTATAGCTGGTTTCAAAAGATTTAGGTTGTTAAAAGATTTGATTTGAAAATGTATATTTCCCCTCAAGATGTTATTTTGTAAATATGTTTAATAGATGTCAGATGTCATTCTTTAAAATACCAGAACTGCCACAAAACTTAATATTTAGGTTTGTCTGATTTGTATATTTTTATACAAACCAAACATGATTTTGTGATTAACACTTACTTCATTAAGTGTTTACTTATTAAACACTTCATTCATTGAAATATATGCACTTGCATGTTTTATGGTCCCAGACTGGCTGGTCAGAGTATATCAAAGCTTTCAAGAGCAGCAAAAGACCACATCGCGGTTCACTCATGTTAGCTAAAAACAAGAAAACAGAGGCTACAATTTGAGTAAACTTTTACAATTTGACATTCGTACACTGGAAAAATGTCTAATCTGATTAGTTTTAACTTCAACTGCAACATATAGATGATTCAGTCAGAGTTAGTCATGAACTGGTTAAAATCAAACATTCTGTCTTGTATCAGTGATTCAGGCTGATGGTGTTTTTTTTGGGTGGTAACAAATGATTATTGCCTAAATGCTACATCCAGCATGCATTTTGTTGCTGACCATGTCTTCCCTTTATAACAAGAGTGTGCCAAACCTTTTTTTGTCTATAATGCACCATGTGAAACAATCTCACACTGTCTTCCACAGTTACTAGATCTCAATCTAACAGAGCACCTTTAGAATGTGGAAGAAGAGCAGAAACATTCAGCTGGTAGCTCTTTTATTTTGGACATGTTTAAAAAAAAAAAAAAAGCTGGTGCACATATCAGATACATAGAAAGGTGATGTTGTACCATTATTTACCTGAGGCAATTTATCTTTCTATGCAAATATGCAGTGGTTCAACAGGAATATTTGTGCACAAGTTGAGCTGAAAAATTGCTGAATTAGAATCAAATTAACATTTTGAACCTTTATTCATCTGAAATGTTTTGTGTGGGTTTGAAAGGAGTTCCTCTGAGCTGAACTGTGAAGAGCTTTAAAGCTTCTCCGTAAAAGGGATTGTGGAAAATTATTATGGCTTTTGTAAAGCGCAGACTTTATGATGTGTTTTAGGTCATTTCTAACCAGAAATGCGACGTGTAGTAAAACGTTTAGAAGCACAAGTAGTATATAAATAACTGCCTATGTGGAAGGTGAGGCGATTTTTAAAGTCCCATTGATATTATCGGGCAGGTCCATTTCAGAAATTATAGGTTCACTCGAGAGAGAGTCAAAACTGGTTACACCCCCACCACCTCTCCTCGGCAACTCGGTCAGGCCTCAGTTTCAAGAGTAGAGGAGTTGGTGCGATTGAAGCTTCTAAGGAAAAATGAAAAACCCTAGATGTCACTGAGGCGTTTTGCGCTGTTTAAAGGAGTCCCTGCTGAAGAGCTGTGAGAGTTGTGAGTGGTGGAGACGCGTCTCAACAGACCTCTAAACAAAATGTTTGAAATGTAGTTTCAAAGGCTTGGGGTCTGCCTCGAGGCACCGCACAGGAATACCTCTCCTGTACAACCTGAGCATCAAATGGCACCATGATGCAGCACAAAGGACTCAGGGGCTAATAGGTATGTAGCTTCTATTGTTAATACACAAGGCAAGAAGACATGTGAAAGAATAAAACATTTTTCTTTTTAAAATATCTTTATAAGGGAAGACAAGTGGAAACATGCTAGAAAAGAAATACTTATTGTACCTTTTTTTTTGTTTGTAATATTTGCTCCTAAAATTCTAGGAGCCACTGACTTCTGCAGCAAATAGATACATTTTATTTATTTAAGATAATTAAGGACGCTGGGTGTTAGATTGTCCAACAAATAGTTTCAAGATTAATAATTTTACATCGTTTATTTTAATTCTGAGAATACTTCAAAGTGTTGGTGAAAATAACCGCACACTTTAATCTTTGCAAAAACACTTTCATTGGAAAATTTTGACGTCAATTACTTGGAGGGCAAACATATTTTTACTTTTGTCAAATTTGAAGTGACATATTTTGAGTTAATGTGCAATAGATTTATAGATTTATGTGTAATCTATCTTTCTTCAAATTTCCAGTTTATCTGATTATCTTTCTCCTTGTTCCAGGTAGTCCGGACATTACAGTTTATCATTATGTCAATGTCAAATTTATTTATATAGCACTTTTAAAACTGCACTAAAGTTTTAAAAGTGGAGTTTTAAACCTGTAAACCCCTCCCTTGCAAAATTATTTGCAGTTAAATTACTGTTAAAATATTTAAATATATGTATAAATATTTATAAAATCTAATTCAATACCCTGCATATTTTTTTTAAAAAGAAAGAGAACACATTATAAATAGTATTAAATATTGAGCTAAAAAGCATATCCGTGTTTCAGTTAAATGTAATGTCATGATCAATATGTAACTCAGAATAAAGGATCCTGCCAACTCATCTTCATGTCCTCAGATTACACCTTTGCAGATTGTCTCTTCTCAGTTCAGAAGTCAAGGTAAGTTGAGAACGCCAACAATGATCCAACAAAATTTTATTTAATGCTTTACATATGTAAAATAAGTGTTTCCTCTGAAAATCTTTCCTTTTTGAGGATGTTTAAAGGAGCTACCAAAGTCGCCAGTGCCAGCTCTAATCACAAGCCATTTTAGCACCTGTTAAGACTAATTCTGTCTAACCATTGGCAATTGTCAATATTGTGACTATTTTTTGGTATTCTAAAAAAAAAAAGTCACTTTTGACAATTATAGGTCAAAAGTGAATATTTTTGGGTGAATGTTTTTTATATTCATCCTGTTGAAGTGAATGTCAAGAATATTACCTACAGCATAGGCAATTGTGGAAAAAAAAAACAAAACTCATTTTCTGTATTAGTAAAATACTTTACTTTTCAGTGAGTTGACATTTCAGAAGTATCTGTCTTTGCTGCTCCACTCAGCTGTAATTAACGTCTGAGCTTTACTTTTTTCTCTAAAAGTAAAAAAAAAAAAAAAAAGACAAACAATTTCAATATGTTTAGACATGTGCTATCTATATCATTCTACAACAAACATTTGGTTGCACATACTAATAACATGCAAATTCTATCTTTTCAGTTGTAAACTGTACTACAGGTTATGTTGAATGTCTCTGGAAGCAGAATTTAGAAAATACTTTCAGCAAACCTTGTTTAAAGTTTCAGCCACAGTTCAGTGTATTTTGCTGAACTGTAAAAAGAAAAGAAAGTAAATCTTGCTGCTTGTCGAAAAGCAGATGGACTCACACTACACCCAGTCTGAGTAGATTATCACTTCCCTCAAGCTGCCCAGTGCTGAACACAAAGCATCACAGAAATCTAATGCTTTTAAGAGCCTCTGTGCTAATTAAATTGGTGGGAGTTTAAATCGGAAAGTTTAATAGGAAATAACCAGGGGAATTGTTTTCACGACAAGTAAAAGCTCTGTGATTTCCGTACACGATTTGCTCCTTCCTACAAAAGACAGAAGTGTAATACATGCAAATTCTACCATGATTATCCACACACAGAGGGGCTTAGTGTCATCTCACCTCACCTTGACACTCTGCTTCACAAACTAGGGTGCCAGCAATTATTCGCTGCATGCTCCATCCTTCAATTTTCCACTGCATAGGCAGAGCGCCATTTAGAGCAGGAGATGACTACATCCTCCCCGCTGTGACTTATATGTGAAGTGAGGTCAGGTGGCAAAAGGTCGAGCTTTGCTCATGCGAAGGAGGAGGCACTAACACAGCAGTAGGGTAATGGTCACCATCTCATCCTTATTTACACCCAAAATGTTCCAGATCTCACTCACCCACTGGGATGTCCTCGCCTCATCCACTTCTACCTGGTATCACTCTTACAAGCACATAAGTGCACACCCACACAATTACATACACACACAACTCATAACATACTCATGTTGATGGCTTATGCAGACGTTTGGCCATTGAAATGGATCACTTTTTCCCTTATGGCTTTCCATAGCGCATTTCCCGTTAGTCTCCTGTTGAGTTGACGCAGTCACCATTTTCTGAAAACTCTCTATACCTTGTTTGTACCTTGTGTGTACAACTCAGACCAATCTAAGCTTCGGTGTAGTAAGAAAGGCAAGAAAATGTTTTCAGATTTTATAATCTACATTCAGCTTTCATAACGCTCGCTGTCATCGGCTCTAGATTGACAGTCATCATCCAAACACAGAATAAAGATTTTTAGATTTTGCTCTGACAGATTCTTTGTCTATTTTACTGTTTTGTCACTTGAAAGCTTCTTGCCTTGTTTTTGTACTCTGTCAGTTGAACCTATTGAAACTTCATGTATTGACAGAGTACAATATTTGAAGCTTTATGTACAAAGAACATCACAATTTAAAAAAAAATAATAATATTCAAAACAGATTTGTAAAATGAGAAAGCAAATTAAAGTTAAAAGGAACAGAGATTTTTAAAAAAGTTAAGTCAAAACAGTGATGAAGGAAAGATGCATTTCAACTGAACTTGTCAGTTTAGCAAACAATAAAAATCTCTTCTTGCATTTAGAAAAAATTAGAAAATCATCATGATGAAGCCATTTGGCATTGAATAAACTGATGTGTTGTGTTTTTTGTTTATTTTTTGTGTATTTTAAATGTGTCTCTTCTGAGTTTAATAGGTATTTTTATGTGAATGGGGCAGATATAAGTTTATACTTCTTTCTGCTCCTTTTCATTCATGATTTCTTTTAGTCTAATATAAACTATTCATATTTACTATGAAGTGAATAAAATACAAGAAAAATGAAATAAAATTAACTTATAGATTTTAAGCAACATTTTCTTTTGCCATCTGATTTGCAGCTGACAATTGAGTCCTTTTCCTTATCACACAGCTGTGAAACTTTTTTATTACTGATATTCACGCATAAATTCAAAGACCAGCCACCTAGATGTGGTGCTGACATATCCACAATGTTAGAAAAGTAGGTCTTTTAAAATGGGTGAAGTTGAGCAATAATTTTGTCACACTTATAAATTTCTGGTGAAATGTACTAGTATTAAATTCCCCCAAAAAGATTTTTCAAGTTCTAACTTCAGAGCCTTGAAAATGTATCCATACCTCACAAAATTATCCACATTCTGCAACAGCAAAATTTCAATATTTAATGCAGCTTGTTTGTATTTGTCCCCTTTTACTTGTATATTGCTACATAGGAACACAGCACAACAAGCTGCCTTTACAATTTACTTAATTAGAAAGTCCACCTATTCTGTGAAGGCCTTACATGTTTATTACAGAATATTAATCAGTAAACAACATCATGAAAACCAAGGAACACACTAGACAGGTCAAAGTTCCATCCATTTACTGCAAACCTACAAAGACATGTTGATGACAAACCAGGCGAGGAGAGTCTGGTCTCCAATCTGACTGAACATTTTAGATTTAAAATAATAATGTCCTTCAGCAAATCCAGCAACAAATTTCAAAACTGAATTTCAAAAGTTTTAAAATCAAGATGTGCTTTCATTTTCTATCATTTTTCACATCCAGTGTTTTTTTTTCGCCTGCAATTTTTAGTGAATCGGTTTGGTGGTGGATATTTGGTAGACGTCTCAGTATATGGGTTCCAACTCATTACCTTCAGGGTCATCTTGGCGAGGAGCTCCTGCAGGTCCATGATGCCTTGCACCAGGCTCAGGAAATCGCTGCAGGTGGGACAGGCTCGATGGGCAAACAGGGCAAATCAAAAAGAGAAGAGAAGAAAAAAAAAAGAACAGAAAAACCTTCAGACAGAACTTTCACAACTTAATAAAAATAATCATCATTTGATTCTGTCTGTGGTGGCCACAGTACAAAAAATGAAGCTTGAAATGTTTGTGCTAAAATGTCTATGTTATGCTAGGGGTGGGTGTTTGTATCAATATTGAAGCACCAGCGTCTGATTGCCTTATTGATCAGAGACAAAGAGTAACAAATCAGTGACCCTGGATCTTAATCTGTTTGACAGGAAACAAATTCAGAAACAAAGGAAGAGAAAAACAGACAACCAAATGAAAAACCAAACTGCTGGAGAAAAAAAAAACATGTAATTCCTGTCTGAAGTATTGTCATGAAAACAACAAACACAAAGGATAATTTTTCACACCCTTTCTTGTTATTGACAGTGCTGTTAACATACTTACTGCGATTAAGATTTGGACACTGTGTGATGTAGCCATTTGGAGCAAAGATCAGCTTCACATCTTGAATAACTCCCTGAAAATACAGACAAATACAATCATAAAGATGGATCATTAATTCGGCTAGCCTGAAGCGAGATTAAAGTTTAAAAATTATTTTGCATTCTAACATACCTAGAAAGCCTGAAAAAAGTACAATTGATAGTTTTAAGGTTACAGTTTAATGCGCTGAGTCGGTCTTACTGAATAATATCCATTCAGAGTAAAATCCAACAAGAGAAAATGTAAGACCATTTATCGCGTTACAGTCAGACAGATTCAGGTTTCTGAATATCTCCAATCCATAAGATGCTGCAATGCAGCAAATAAAGTTCTGCTTGTTTATTTTAGTATGTAGGAATCAATCGGACCTGCCTAAAATCTGCCTGGTGCAGAATTTTCAGAACAAGTTTTCTCCTCTAGAGGTTCTTCAATTACATTAGTGGCTGTTGTACAGTAAAGCAGAAATCTAACAGAGTTACTGAGACTCAAAGTAAATTGAATTCTGAATTTTAGGATTTCCTCAAGCAGTTCTTTCAAAATGTTTTCTATAGCCTCTTAAACTTCTTGAAATGAACAAAAAGGATAATGCGTAGATTGTTGAGAAATTAACTTAGTGTCAACTCAACACTGTAGAGATTTTTTTGAGATTTAGTTGGTTTTTTTCTGACATTGCAGTGAATTTGGGGTTAAAAAAGGAACACCTTTAAGCGTTATTACATTTCATTACATTTCAGCAACAAACATTGTTGTGTTATATTGAAGTAGTGCATGACAGAACAGTGGAGAAAAAATTATACATTGTTAAACAAAAAAAATGAACAATGAGATATATAGTTTAATTTAGCTTTACCCTATTGTAAACAAAATCCTGTAACAGTCTGCCAATCACTCTGAAAGACAAGTGCTCTTCAGAAACTCATGGCAGGTAAAAATAAGTGTAATGATGATCAGGAGTAAGAGTTTCAGACAGCAGCAGCCTTTTTCTGTGGAAAACGATGGAAATGAAACACCAGGGTGCCCACACACTTCAAAATCCAGTGTCATTTCACTTCTCCTTCAAAGTAGCTGCTGATAACATGCTGGAGGGACATTAAAATTCACCACCTGAAGCACAATCTGCATCATCATGTCTGCATTATGTGTGTGTGAAATCCTATTTACAGTACAGTTCCCTGTCCTGGATGCCTTTCTTCACACAGGCACATAAAGAGAGGCAGCTTCGAGGTGAACAGGCTTGCAGCACAGACTAACAACAAACACACAAGAACGTACCTTGTCACACACACACACACGCACGCAGGCAATGTGAGCAACAGAAGGCGAGGAAGAGATTGGCAGTGTCGATCAGAATGGAAATGAAGGTATAGATTGTAGAAGTCTATTGCGCGGGTGTAATATAGGAGCCCTGACCACACATGTCTTTGAATGATCAGACGAGTATTTGAACTGAATACAAAAATACTTCCTTCCCTCTTATAAGCTCAATATCTCTCTGGCACAGACTCGGCAGTAGTCAGAGAGCAGTACTTCTTGGAAATGATATGCATGCTCCCATACAGTTTTATTTTATATAAGTAAAAAAAAAACAGAAAATGTAGCATCACATTTTGTTATGCTTCTGAAAACAGACTGAATTTGAGCTGATCCATCACATGGGCACTTGGTCTGAACCATCACTTTTCAAGAGGAGATTGTACAGTGGTGGCATTCAAGCAGTTGCTAATATCACAGACCTATTCAAGTATTAAAAAGTCCAGCCCATACTTTTGTTTTACCCATCCAAAGAGAAGTTAATTTAGTTGGCTGCCAAACAAAAACGAAATCCTTTCAAATATATTTTTAATAAAAGTTTCAATTTTGCCTTGAAATGCCATATGGTAAACTTTATACTGATGTTAAAAGGGCAGTATTATGTAAAATCAACTTTATGAGCTTTATATTATGTTATAATGTTATTCCCTCATCACAAACATACCTGGAGTGTTGTTTTGATGTGTTCTTGCATGTTTGAGAAATCCTTTGATCTTGATCTTTGAATGGCAACCATTCAGTCATACAAAACCCCTGGTGAGACCAAGCGCCACCTTCGAGATGCAACTCCTCCTATGAGCTGCAGTTTCCAAGATTCTGCATTACAAAGCCCTTCCCCTAATCTGCTCCTTCAGACTAGCCAGCAACCATTAGCAAGAACCTGGTGGAAGTGTGCATCTGCTGAGCTCATTGTAGGAATTGAAGGCAACGTTTTGGAAAGACGAGGAGTTTTTAAAGAGATAGATTTCAAGGCGTTAAATTACGCAGTCAAATTTCCTAAGTGATATTTTGTACACATCTAATTTTAAAAAAAATTTAGGCAACAGTAACTTGATAGTGTTATAAAATGATCCTATGTGACTATAAAACGCGTAAAACTGCCCCTTCAAGAAATTTGATTCAAGTTATATGAATTATATCATCCAGAGAGCGACAGCTGCAAGAAATATGCAGAGAGAATCCACATACAAACAACCAACCTACAGCAGAGCCCTTTGACCAATTTGTATCTTGAAAATGTGGGTCTTTCCAATCTCACCTCCATCCCTACCAAAACATGCTCAATTTCACAGTCATTACTCTTACATAAAAACATTGTATGATGAACTATTAATTTTAAAAAAGTTATGAAGTAGTATTAGAAGATTTCTTTTTGTTTTTGTCACTCAGGACATCACACACTGGCTGGAATCCTAGGGAATTTTCCAAAGGGCTCATAACCCAAATTATTGCAACACTGGTAACTCACACATTTTATCTAAAATAAAAGAAAACAAACAAAAAAAAAACTGGCAGTAGTGTAGTTGCCATTTCCAGGCTTCTGACATAAAATACTGACACTCTAAAATCTTATGAAGTGTGACTTTCACAGAGTTAGGCTGTTTAAGGAAACAACTTTGTTTGGGTGAAGCTTTACACTTTTTTTATCCACATTGCAAACATTTCCTCTGGAAGAGGATGCCTATCCACCATGACTGGTCGTCATCAAAGCATGCACAGAAAAACAGAAAACACAGTTTGTAACACACATCACACATGTAGCAGCAACACATGGACCCAGTTCAAGCAAAACAAAAGCCAGGGTGCACAGCAGGCTAGCTCACAAGCCAACTATGGTCATCCTTCACACTCGTATGCAGAGGAAAATTTTGTTCTTGGGACATTCGTGCCCATTTTGTGTTTAAGAAAAAGTTGCATTTGCATATTTAGTGGATTCACTGAATTTAGGAAATGCAATTTCTCTAGAAATTGGAGGTTTGTTAGCATTTCAAAAGAATAGAAGTTCTACGCTGTTTATTTGATAAGGTAAACGCCTTCAAAGTTCAAAAGTAAGTGGTGAGATCATTACTGCTTTGATTGAAAAGTTGGAGAGCTGAAGTAAACAAAGAAATTTAAATTAATTCAATCACATTTTGAGATCAGATTTTTAAAAAGAGAAGAAAACCATTTGGGAGAACAAATGATTAAACTCTGGGTCCAATCACTTTGTATGGTACAGGTGACGCTAAAAAATAATACAATATTGTGTACAATTGTGATATTTTTGTCACTCATTTCAGAAAGTAAAACTGACAAATATCACAAGTTCATTACAAACAGAATTTAACATTTCAAGTTTTTATTCTAATTTGATGATACTGCAGAATCTGCTGTTGTAGTTGTTAAAAGGCAACATATTTGCAGAATGTTTCTTACAAAATACTCTTGCAACTGCAATCATGCAGGGGAAAGTGTTTTTAATTAAACTTATTCATGTTCTTACTTCAAGCAACCTCTTTGATGGATTTCTGCGAAAATTTGCATAATGAGAAGTCTGAACTCTTGTGGGATATACATTGCAGCAAAGAGAAAACAATTAAAATAGCTGACTAGTGTTCAAGAGTGAAGTGACATTAAGCAAAACACGCAGAATAAAAGCCGTCAATTTGCTAAATCTGACAGTAAAGCAATGAAAATATCAAGTTATAACAGGTTTCCTTTCATAATGAAGACTCGTTCACTTGGTCAATTAACCCTAAACACAGTGTTTGTTTCAACAATTTATACGTCTGCAAGGACAAATGTGAGAAGAAATGTAAAATCAAACCATTTTATCCATCACACGATGTTCACAAGCAAAAACCCTTTTCAAAATGAACAAAATTATTTTTTGTTGCAAAAGCAATCTGTTTGTAGTGTTTCCTAAAAGTCACATTCTGCCTTGCAAAAACAACCAAAATCTTCAATGGTATTTTGTTGTGATAGACCAACACAAGGTAGAAAATGTTTGTCAAATATTTGCTAATGGCAGGAAAATTTATACAAGATTTGCAAATTAATTTTTACAAACAAATATCTAAAAAGTGTGGTGTGCAACCCAAAGAGAATTTAGAGAGACTGGGGTCAGTTTCTGTAAATTGCCCTCAGACATGTAGGCGTGTATGTGTGTGTGTGTGTGTCTGTTTGTCCTGTGGGTCTCTGTGATGGACTGATGAGTGCGATGTACCCTTCCTCTCCCAATGGCTGCTGGAGATAGGCAGCAACTCTGCACAGATAAGCAGCTGTAGACAGTGGATGGATGGATGTTATCATTTGCCACCGGTTTTACACTGTTCTGTGTTGGTCAGACACAAAAGGCTCAAGGAGTATAAATACTGTTTTGCAAGGCACAGTGTATAAATCTAAATTGTAGAGGTTAAAACTTACATCAGTTAAAACTTAACTGATGTAAGTAAGAGAATGGATTTTGTCGTTCAGAGTTCAACATTTTTTAACATTACTTCTTTGTGGCTCAAACCACGGAGTTCGTTGTATGACGCTGATGATGAAAAGATTAAATTCAACTAATCTCAGCAACTCTGCAAAGGAGAATGCACACCGCACAAAAACATTTAGCTGATCTCTCTATCATTGTCCATATAAGAATAATTATCATCCAGTGGTGCATGAAGCGGAGCATTTCACCAGAGTGCTGGCTTCAAACAAGCATACTGCGTCCCTGAGGAGCAGCAAGCTTGGCACAATGGATTTTAGATAAAGATAATTTATTACAGTTGCTCCCTCAATTGGAGAGTCTCCCAGGAGGAGAGAGAGGAAAAAGGAGCATCTTCAGGCTCTGCCAAAGCTCAGGATGTTTTATTTAAAGGCCTAGTTAGCTCATCTTATCATTATCACACTCAAGTCCCGAATAGGATGGACTGCACCTGCTGCTTTATTTCAACTCCTATCAACTGTGTTACATTCATAGCTCTTGGCTATTTTTCTCTTCCCTTCACCTCTTGCTTCTCAGCGGTCGCTAAGCCTTACACATGCCTCCTCATCTTTAACAGGTTAAACTGAAGTGTAATTTGCAACAGTGTGGAGAGAATAGTAAAAAGGTGCATACCTGCTATCTTAGCAAATACTTCCACACGTCCGATGTTTGTGGTTTCCTCAGAAAGTCTGATAAAATGTCCGACTTGATTTAACAAGCTTTGGATGTTTTTTACTTTTGGCATTTCCTTTTTTTTCTTATTGCAAAATCCAACTTGCCTTTTTCCATGCTTTCAAGTTTCCGTTTGACTATTTTAATAGTGCCAATGAAGACACAGGGGAACACCTTGCAAAAACATCTTCTAAAATGTAAAAAAACCCAAAGTAAAACATTAAGATGGAGGGCATTTTAAATCAAATGTCAACCTGAGGGAAAATCTCCTACTGAAACTATTGTTGATATTCTGAGACTCTCCTACAAAACATTAATATTCAAGTTCAAAATTGTGCATAAACCACAATGAATATCTAACCAGTATGACTATAAATTAACATTTGGCACACCTGGTATAAAGGTGTGTAAGAAGATTTAAAATAATTTTATTCTCAAAGTAGTTTCTGCTTGTACATCAAAAGGAGCCAGTTGATCAAGGTGCCTCCACTGGAGGTTTTCCAGGCGTTTCCCAGTGGGAAGATACTGTCTGAAATAAGAAATGCCTTGGGAACTGGAATGAAATGGAATGGGACTGGACAGCTTCCCAGTGACATCCTCCAGTAGTCTGGGGTTCCCTCCTGGAGCTGTTGCCCCTGTAACCTCAACTCCTGAAGCAAAACAGTCAAAGGTTTCTGTTTTTTTTTATTCCTGATGCTTGCTGCAAACCAGTTCCCCCTTGGGATATGAATAAAAACTCAACTGAAATGAAGGGTGGATTTTTTTATAGGCTTCTTAGGGGCAAACAATCAACTTGTGCCTCAGGTTGTCAACAAAAAATATATATATTCACAAAGACCAGCTACAACATACCAAAGCACAGCTTTTAGTGAACTAAAGGTTTTGTTCAGTGAAACACACAAAAGCAATTTAACCAAAGAAGAGATTGATAGGGTAGCCATCTTTAATTAACCATCCTAAAATAAAAGAATGTCATTTAAAAAACTTTTTTTTTAATAAATGTGTTTTAAAGAGATTTTTCATATCGCTAGTTGTGTTTCCATTACAAATGTGTGCCAAACTGTCCAAAAAAAAAAAAAAAATGTTGTAAACGTGGTGTTTCCATTAAATGAGAAACACAGTTAAAATCGCACGGGAATAAGTTTGTTCAAGAGATAAATCATGCCACAACATCATTCTCCAACTACTTCCTGTTGTCGTCTTCTTCGTGGTTTGTGCCAGATGTGGTAACATCTGGTTGTTCATCATGTGACTTGTGTGATGCAAAAAAAAGTGCTTCTATTGCAGTTTTGTGAAATAAATCAATTTCGATGAGGCTGAAAGAAAACACCCACCTCCTCCTAGTGCTAAATTTTTTTAATCAAAAAACAAGTTTTTATTTAAATTGGTTTGTTTCCATTAGGCAAATTTATTTCAAAATGCCAAATTGCACAAAATAAAAGCACCTATTTACAATTAGGAAAAGGATTAAATCAGATGTATGCATCAAAATCAACATCAAAAATTTAGAGTATTTTACATAGTAGAGGCGTGTAAAAAAAAAAACATTTGAAGGAAATAAACCTGCTGCTGTTTTAAAGCTCAAATGTACAGAATTATGTTCTAAAAATAACACAAAAAGCTATTTGCTTTGCAAAATCAGAACGGTGTGCTGGAATTCTCACCACAGTCACTTCCCTTCTCTGCCACACTGAAGAATGACCCGAGTGGTTTTCCAGAGATGTATATCGGTACTTTCAAAACAAGCTGCAGCTCGAAATGGCCCTTCTGATACACTAAACAGCAGCACCTTGATTTAGTGTGTTACCAGGGCAGCTGTCAGCCGAGATACAATGATACTAGAACGAACCTGAGGGGAATATTTCCTCATTCTCTGTCACTTCACACGGGGCTCCGCTCTTCCACACCATCTGTCAACGCACCTGACATCACGTTGAACTGCTGCGTGCACATGTACACCAGCACATGCTTGAGATGACTGAAGGCAAGGAAGTGGCTGATTGAAATGTTACATTTAAGACTAGTATGTTGCTGTTTTCTCAGTTTTGGCGAAACAGCAGACAAAAAAATAAAAATAAATCAAAGGGGGAAAGCTGGAAGACGGACAGTGCTCCAGCGCGGCAACAATGGTTTTAAAGCATGGGGAGGAGAAATAATTTTCACCGCAGTGGGGCTTTGCAGTTAATCAATATGTTACAAAAGAAAAATAGAAAGCCCACTGATTGCATGGCAGGTGGGAGGGAGAGCTATGAATATCAAAACTCTGTGCATGTCCTGGTTCTGTTCTCCCATGTCCCCTGCCAGCTGTGAGTGCATGCAGAAGCCTGAGAAAATGAGTAACAATTAGAAATTGACAACATTGTGATGGCCTTGGGAATAAGCATTTCAAAGCTCACGCTGAGCTTTGTGCAGTTTCTCCGAGCCCCCGGCACTTCTGTTTCAGAATCTTATTCCTGTGTTTCTTCCACACACACACCCCCACACCCTTTTGCAAATTTGTTCAATTACACCAGGCGTTATTGAATGTGAAGCAGTTTCAGTTACAAGCAGAATGTAGGTGTGTGCGTGCTGTATTGGGGGAGGAAGCTTACCTTGAACAAGCCGTGCTTGTGGCTGTGTTGGCCTAGCCACACTCCACTGCCTAAGGTAAGCTCCATCTGAGGAGGGTCTATCACCCGCTCATAAATCCTGCCAACAACAAACCAGAGAAGAAGGTTATGTTAACGACATAGGCCCAAACACATTTTTTTTCTTTGCTTGATCTTGTTCTGACATGAACACTGATTCAATGCAGCTGAGCACCAAGATGAATCCAACAGAATATGCCTATGTCTGCTCCTTCTACTCTCTTCTTTCTTTCAGAGAATGTTGAGCAAAAGCTGCTCTCCCCAAGCATGACAGCCAGTGT
This sequence comes from Girardinus metallicus, assembly GCA_903067095.1. NCBI lineage: Eukaryota > Metazoa > Chordata > Actinopteri > Cyprinodontiformes > Poeciliidae > Girardinus > Girardinus metallicus. The sequence goes on along the minus strand of CAEGAE010028790.1, from coordinate 48,622 downwards.
CAGCCCTCAGCTCCAACACAATAATATTATTATTATTATTTGGACCTGAGATCTATGGTGGATTAACTGCCCAACTCCCGACGCAAACAGGCTTTATTACACTAAACATTGCACCAATGTTTTCTGCACTAAGATGAGTTTAATATTGAAGTTTGTCCTTCACTTTCTTCCAACTCTGACCCCATAATGGAAGATTATTCTTGCTTTTGTTTTCTTTTCAACCATAATGACCATATTTACAGTTTCTAATGTGTTTGTAACAAAGATGTGATTTCACAGAAATAATATCAACTTTTTTAAGAATTCAGGAAATACTCTGTGCCAGAATAAATTAATTGATGAAAGGACAGAAAGTGAGACTTTTGAGAGAAAAGGTTTATGCCAACTACTCTTGCTTGCATTTCAAAAAAAAAAAAAAACATTTCAATGCATTTGACCACATTTAATCACAACTTGAGTAAAATGAATACTCAGAAATAGTAGTCAAAAGATCATCAGTACTGATGACACCGTATATGAACAATTTCTCCTTAAGTAATAAGAAATTCAAAATTGATAAATTTGCAGAAACATCCAAACAAAAAGCTAGAAAGTTCAGAATTGAATCTCCCATCCTATGGCCAACCAACTGTAAGATAGAGTATTTTTGAAAGAACTATGATTAATCTTTCCCGAGGCCCTTTCTATTAATTTGCAAACCACTTTGTCTCATTATTGTATCCAACAGCATTTAATTATTCACACTTTGTCTCTTCACATTCTGCTCTGCTCTCTGTGTGGCAGATTGATTGATAAGAACACAAAAACAGAGTGCAAAGAGGTCCAGATGGACAGCACTTACCAGCTCTGCTGGAGACAAGTGGGAATGTTTGGTCGATCAAACCAATTGAGTCCAGCTCATTTTGCCATTTCATGCATTTGTAGTTTAGCCAACTGACTTTTACAAGTGCAAATATGAGCCTTTTGCCACAGGACATTTCACACTGACAACACATCAATTTGTATCCACCTCTGATGTGTTTTGGGCCTGCTTCAACAACCGATGATTTAAAGAAACCTTCTGTAATCTACTCACAATCAACTGCGAGAAATCGTGGTTTTGTGAGTTAGATAAATTATTTACTGTGTCAGAAAAAAATGGTTGGGGGGTCATAATCTTTCATACTTCAAAAAGCCCAAGAAGGAATCAGAATGACAATTTGTGGAAAAAAGGTGTAACATAAAATTATTAACAGCTAAATGAAATTATACCATACCTTATGTCTATAATTCACTACATTACTTAAGAACAGTGTGAAACAAGCTGGCATACAATGTCAGAAAACACACACAAATGGTAGTAAAAAATTGACCTTGAGCTTTTCTGCAGCAGAATAATTATCTTTTTGATATAACGTCTCTGTAGTTATTTTTTTTTATGTTTACATTAAATATATCAAAAGCTTTCAATGAAGTGTATGAAAAATAGTTTACAACTGTAGATACCTGTTTCAATGGTACAATCAAGTTAAAATAGGTTAATGTGTCTTGCTAAATAAGATATTTCATACAACGTATGAGGTAATAAAGTCTTTTTACATTATTCAACATTAAACCTGCAGTATGTAACTTTTATATAAAAAAGTATTTTTCTATACATTTGTTGAAACTGTCACTATGTTGTGACAGTTTAGTATGAGACAGATAATCTATGAAAAAATAAAAACAAAAAAATCAAGCTCCTCTGCCTTCTCCCAGTGCTATCTGCAAACAACCAATCAGAGCCAAGAGGAGGGTATTAGTGCTGTCAATCACCCTCTGTGTGGTGTTGCTTATACCCATCTTTATCCACCCCCTACTCTCTGCTACGCTGCATCTAGCACAACCTATAGTGAATGCTCAGGCTGGTTAGCATGCCCATCAATAAAAGGATTAATGGTTTTCCTGTAACAGTTAGTTGTTTCTCTGCCTTTAGTACATTTAGTAGAGTACATGACATTGATTGATAGCTCCAAAACCCTCCTCCTGGCTCTGATTGGTTGATTTTGGTCAGGAGCGGTGCATTTTAGGTACAATAGCACACCGGAAAGAGATGGAGGAAATTGATCTATTACACAACATAGTGATAGATAGTTAGAAACATTTTTTTATAAAAGTTACATGCTGCATCTTTCATGATTAAGACGTCTTAAAGTATGTTAGGTTTGAAGGCTGATTTCTGAACAGCTACAAGATTACATTCCTTTTTAGAGTGGATGATAAAGTAGCCGTTACTACTAAAAATAATGAAACTTGCCACTTTCCATATCAGTTCTTGTCCCTCTTGTGGCCTTTTATATTTCCCACATACATTGCTTGTACAGCTACATAATACTTTATAACATTTGAATCTGAAACAACATTGTCCCTTATTCAATTAGGTCTTGGTTTGCTCAGTTTCAGAAAAAAGTTGACATCTAAATAGCCTGTGGTGTATGTGCAAGGCATTAAGAGGAAATGACACTGCATGAAATCCAGCACTGCTGTGTGTAATTTTATCTCTGTTATTAGCTGCATTCAGTATTGTCCTTTTGCCATGAAAGCTGTGTCACAGCGAATTCAGAGACTTCCTGCTGCGGCTAATATACTTTGTAAGCATTAAATACAGAAAAGATGCAATGTAATAAAAGGGGAAGCTCTGCTAATGTGCAATGAGAAACTAAATCTGCTGTATTTTACAGACTTATTTTTTATTTCAAAAGAATCACTTATCTGCTTATTTTATACTCTTCAGAGGAACATTTTCAGTACTAATCTCATTTAGAAAAAAAATAGTGCTGGGAAAAATATTCACCCAGTATGAATTTTCTTTGGTGGAGCTGTCAAACATGCTTTAGGTAACAAATTCACAAAAATCAGACAAAGTTAACCTGAGTAAATACAAACTGTGACCAGTTTTTGATGGAAAACAGCTTTTTAAGACAGCTGGAACAACAATGCTCACAACAGAGAGACCAGTTTCATATTTTTGACAAGAAATTGAACTTTCTGGAAGGTGTAAGTCCCATTCTATCTGCTGCAAAACCGAGTTAAAAAGGAGAGGAAGATTTATGATGATTTATGTAATTGCTATATGTAATAATTATAACCACAAATTCTGTAACTTACAAAAAAGATTGCAACCATTTGTTTTTTTTTATTTAAGATCATTTCAGTCATACAGGAAACCAGTGAGTCCACATCTAAATCGCTAAAAAACAAAAATAAAAAGAAGCTTGAAGCTTGGACTTAACATATTTAAGCTTAAGCTTAAATATGTATGTAATCCTTTAATATGGATGTAATCCATGCTCAAAAACTCTTCAGGGTGACTGAATCAAAACAAATCTGCAAATAAGTGTGTCCGATTTCCTTTAAAGTAACGTAAAAGACACCTCTGATGGAAAATATTGTAAACAATTGATGACAATTGTTGCTGCCAAGGGTGAATACATATAAGTATTGGTTGGGAGGGCTCATTTTTTTTCCCCACATAGGATCAGTATTAGTTAGTTTATACTTAATAATTAAACTAGACTGACGATCAGAAACATTTAACCTTAAATGTTTCTGAAGAAATCTATAAATCTATAAATACTTTTTCAGAGCATTTCAAGAATATTTGTACATATTTACCATGACCACATGCTTTTTTTATCTAGAAAGCAATTCTGTTTCTTGAAAACAGGTGTCAATTAATCCCTGTTTTACTGTCAAAGATTGTAGGGAGGAAATTTCTAGCTCAACACAGTAGGAAGGAAATTACTAATGAATTAGAGCCTGTTGAACATGGAGTGGTTTGCAGTGAGTGTGTCGCACAGTGAAGCCACTTTAGCCACCCTCATAACTTCATCCATAACCAGTAAAATCGGTCAGTACTGCTCCACTTTCACACTGGTCTTACATGCCTTTTTTTAATGACTGTGTATGAGAGAAACCCACATATCGATAAGAGAAGGCAGGTGCAGAACTACTCGCCATCATTTATGTGACTGCAGAGCCTGGAACAAGGAGCAAAACCCCCAGCTGTGGAAAGCAGTGCCTTATGTCCAGGCGGAACCGAGGTGGACTGTATAAATCCACTTAGTGCACTGTATTTATTTTGTTGACAGTCCATTTCAGAACAAGCTGTCAGACTGCCTCGTTTTGGACTGATTTACAGACCGAATAAAAAAGAAAAAAATGCATTTAATCTTGGACTGGGAGTATGTCAGCCAGTAAAACTAACTTTCACAAGCCATCTATACGCCACAGGTGACAGCAAGTAAAAGAATATAAATAAACAGAAAGTCACAAACAACAAATACAAATACAAGAGTGCCACAAGCTCCAAAAGCTGGGCTCAATTCATTTAGGTGTATGGCTGTCCTCATAACTTTCCTTTAAAAGAATAATCTTAGTCTTCACTATGTGCTATGCAAACATTTGTCGGCTACATTAAACAACAGGCCACTTTCTATTTTCACTCAGTTGAGTAGCGGAGATTTTCTGTCTTATTTCTGTCTTTCCTCTGACAGAGAAAGATGAAGTTTTAAATCCAGATCCTTTTTTTCTCCTGCATGGTTCAAATGTCTTAGTGCTCTAACTTTATCCACGTAACCAAAAAGTCCAGACTGAAACTTGTAAGAAATTAGAGTTATTACTGTGATTTGCAAAACCACAGGTGCTTCAATTTAAGCTGTCTTTGAGGGTAGGAAGGTAATACTATGTACTTAACACTTAAAAAATTACCTAGAATAATTTTGAATGCGTGAATGAAACAGAAGACATATTTCTTTCTGAGATTTTCTTTCCAAGAAGCTAAGATAATTTATGTATGAGCAGGTTAATAATGCCAATGTATTGTCAGCATTATATACCCTAATTCCCATCCCGCAACTTTTCCTTTGTGAGAGAAAATTATGCTCACTAATTCTAATGCGGCCATTATAACAGCCCTGACTAGTTAACATCCATTTACAGAAACAGAATATAAATTTCAGCTAATTTACTGGTAAATGTATCTACTTTGCTCAACAAACATGGCTAATGATCAGCACATGTGGGGATATAAGTGGTGCTCTCTCTGCAGTGTTGGCTTGTAGTCCATTCAGTTACAGCAGCAGAACTGATTCGGTGTCCAAAATTTATATTTTCTAGCGCCATAAAATTTGTAATAAGACCATGTATGTCTCAACTTAAACAACTTTACTTTTTTCTAACTCAGAGTTAGAAGATGCAAACCTAAATATCCAATTTGAACTAACAGTTATGGTGTAATATTTAATTGGGATTCTTGCAATTTATTTCGAAATTACTGACCTCATTTGTGTTTGAACTCTATTTTAGATGAATAGAATCTAAAATGATTCTATTTATTAATCTGTTTGATTATTTTATTTCAGAACTGAAATAAAGGGTTAAAAAAAGATGTGTTTAGGTAATATTTGCCTGCTTTGAGAACATAGCCTCAGTTACCATTTGTTTGTGCGCAATCCTTAAGTATTAATACTGATATACACATTTTTGTTTCTTTTTATGCTAAAAATGACACTGTGCATTACAGCCAAACGTTTCCACTTCGCTCACGTTACACAAGTCTTGTTGATATTCAGTAAATATTATAACTTTTGTGAACCCTTTTTTGACATTAACTTAACAATATAACTGAAAAATTTATAGTCCGAGTTAAATATATATTTACCTTTGAAGTGAACCAAACTCAATGTGACCTTAGTGGCAGAAGGAGATTTGGAAGTTTGGCACCTGCCTTGAATGATTTCTACTTATGAACAATCTGTTTCACAGGAGAATGGTGGAATCCAAATTGGTTGGAAATGGGCTCATGGCTCTTTTCAGATTGATAGGCTCTAACAATTCCTCCTTTAAGGTCGTTGCTGATGTATCTGACTAAAGCATTTAACAGAGCTGAATGCTTTAGTCCCAGAATCCAACAAAACTTTGGTCTTACAAGAGACACTCTGAGTCAATGATGGTAGTAACTGGCTGCTCCTTACAACCTTTTATTTCCAATTGTATTACAGAAGCACTTATTTTTCCTCAGAATTTCAGGGTATAAAACCACATGGCTGTTTGACTTTATGCTAAAAGAACTTTGAGATCTGTTGTGCATTAGATAGTTTTATTAATATTTCAAATCTGACATGTAAATCTTAAATTCTAATGAGAACTTTCACCTTTGATAAAATACTACCATCAACTTAAATTTTACCGTGACTGCACTTATTATTGATGTAGTTAGTATTGATTAGCAAAACTCTAAAAGTAAATCACATTGAATTCCTTCCTGCAATGATGTTTGTCATAAATGTCTACATTAATTTGCAACACATGAATTGTTAACTTATAAAGCTTTTGGTTAGCAGAGAGTAAGTAAACGGGTGATTTAAATCAAACATCTTGCTTGTCCTTATAGTTTTACAATAATACATAATTATTGACATGCTTGATGTAGAAAAAAACATTTAAGGTTACAGGTTTTGTATGTTGAAAATAACTGATAAAACTTAAGATAAGAAAGATGTCCAAACAAATTGGAAAGGAATGAATTAACTTTCACGTAAGTCACATAATATTATGACTTTTGTGGCTGAATAAAGTAGGACCAGTGAGTTGTTTTACCTTCAACAGAGGAACCTGTATATATATTTAACCAGCTGTCAATGAATCTCTGCAATAAGGACATCTGTCAGACTCACTCTCATGCTGCAGCATGAGAGAGAGGCAAACAGTACTAGGTCAGCTCAAAGTAGAAATCCACCACACCCAGCGGCAGGAAGACATTAAAATTATGCTCAAACATGACATGCAGAGGAATTTCTAATACAAATAAGATTATTTTTCTAATTCAAAGTACATTCAATATATGTTACATACCAAGACATGCCAGAATGTAAGGCAAAATAAGAGAAATACAGACACAAGAAGAAGTGGAACATTCTCTTTGGGAGAAGACAGCAAAGAAACCATGACAATGAAAGTGGAACATACTTTTTTTAAGATGGCAGATGTATCATGTTTAATGGATAAAACGACCCAAATTTCCGCTACTGAAAGGTTGCTTCCGAGTATAGAACTGGTGTTACCTGCAGTATGTAGATGAAAATAGAGTCTAATCTGGATTTGTCATCAAATTCCCAGTAGGACTGTGTGCCTGCTTCCACGCTGTGTCAGAAATGTGTAATTGCCTCACCTCTGCAATGACCTTATCGTTTGATAGAAGTTCCTATCCGTTTCTGATAAGGCACAACTAGTCTGGCTAAAGACATATTCTTATATAAAAAGGATGAAGTGTGGTAAGAGAGGGATGTATCATTGTGTCCCCTGGGTCTCCTTGGCACACACAGCTCTTTTTGCTTGCCACATGCGGCTTGAACTAGACTGCCTGATGCAGGTGGGCCGGACCCTGCTGAGCTTGACAGAGGAAGGAAACAGTAATGACACACTTTATCACACTTGACACTAAACAGTGAACCTTTGACAGAAGAAAGCCATCAGGTGGCCCAGGAACTTTAGCTCGGTTTATGAAAGCAAAGTCTGACACTGTGATAAAGGATGATGCTTGTTGCAGGAGAAAAGTAGCACTTTTCTTTCTTTGCGTAAATAATAACATCTCTGAATAACATGCCTCAACTCACAACAAATGCAAAGAAACGAAGAAATCAACATTATGAACCAGTAATAACAGTGCTGACTCAGTCCACCAATACACTGTTTTCTATTACATCTATTCAGATTCAATCTACTCAATACATACTCAAACGTATAATCAGCAGACAAGTACAAAGGGCAAAAATTTCAGTCTAGATTAAATCTAGAGTATTTACATCTTAATTTAACCTGTTAATTTGTATCTTAATCCAAATCTAGGGTCTAGATTTGAAAACAAAATTCAACAAATTACAATAATATTCCTATTTGGATATTTCCAAAAATACTTTAACAAAATATTCTAAATGCAGCAAAACAATCTCCAGGTCCTTAAAGATATTTTACAATGCCTGATTATAGGTAAATCTGGAAAATTTCATAGCCTCAAGACAATTATGACAACGTGTAATACTCGTCAAAGCACATTTACCACTTCATGTTTCCTTACAAAATGTTACATTTCCTTTTTTGGTTTCTGCACTGCCACCATCAGTTTTAGCCTTTGATTTGGACGACTTTAATCAGCTTATCAGCAGGAGAGAAGAGTTTCTGTGTTTAGCACGTCAAACCACTAAACATTAAACCTAAGATATAATATCACGCTGGCATAAAACTGCTTATGTTTTGTTTATCAGCTGATATGTGACTCTTTTGTCATTCTATAGTTAAAAACTTTTATCCCCTACTTGCACCTTTTTCTCCTCCTTTTTGCAAAATATAATATGAAGACTTCATTGTGACAGTGGAACAAATAAATACCACATTATAAATGCATCCAGAAAAAAATGCTTTGTTCACACTTCTATCAACGAGCACAGCTGGAGTGACGCACTAAATTAATGAACTACTGCCAAGCTGCTGTGGCCATGATCGAGTTATAGTGTTGGTATAAACCAGCCTGGCCGTTCCAACTTAAATTTTTTAAATGAAGAATCATGACCGCTACACATGGGCTTCATTTCATGTACTGGCCATTTGAGTTTAAGCTGTTTTTTAATGTTGTTTAGAGGTGAGCAGAGCACCCAAAAATTGTAGTCATTTAAGAGTAGCACCATTTCTTTTCAAGTAAAAGTAAAAAATAGCCATAAAAGAAATTACTCAAGAGTAAAAAAGTATTTGGTAAAATGTCTGATCAGTTACTCAGTGCTTGAGAAATCATTTAATATTTAAAAATTACATTAAATGAGTCAAAATATACAGTTCAGTGATAATTTTATTGTGTAAAGGATGAAAATGGCAATAATTCATATAAGTAACAAAAAATTTCTTTCAGTAAACGAAAAACTTATGAAACTAACAAAAACTACACGTGTGTGTTTGTGTCTGGTGAATTTTTGGTTACAACGTTTGTTTTTCATTTAGCAGCTAGAGGATCCAGAAATTTTACTCAAATAAGAGTAGCATTACTTCATAAAAAATACTCAAGTAACAAGTACAGCATAGTAAAAATACTCCTAAAAATACATTCAAATAAAAGTTACTCAAATAAATGTAATTGAGTAAATGTAGCTGGCTACCACCAGACTTTGGTTGTGGTGCAGTCGAGGTGTGTGAAGGTGGCATAAGGCACCTTCACACACCTGACAGACTGAGAATGAAAAATTATAACTGCTGTATCAGTGGAGTGGTGCATCCAGTCAAAAAAAAAAAAAAAAAGGTCTACATATCTTCCGCTACTTCACTGACATTTAAAACTGCCCTTCATCAGGCTGTAACTCCAGTAACTCCAACAGATCTACAGGAGCTGCTGCAGTGAAGGTGCAAACACTGATTGATCCAAATGCTGGTTATTTTTCTGGAGTTGGTCCACTGCTCTGAACCCCAGAGGCCACACATGTTCTGTGTGGTTTCACCATCTATTCTCTTACGCTGTTGCATTGGAACCATCCAGTACTTTCCCCCTAGAACTGTATCTCAAGCCCAAACCCTGCTAATGCCAACAATGTCAAGGTTACGGAAGGCATCGTGCGGCATTGCTAACCTGATTTCAACTCATTATTATTCTTTGAGCCTAACCCTTCTCTTGGCAGGGGCATTGCCAGGTAATGAAGTAATGAATGGCTGCTGCTCTGCTGAGCGGTGCTGGCTCTGCCCTTCACAGGAAATTAAAACGTTACACCTGAATTCCTCATTCAGGGTATGGGTTCGAATTGTTCATGCATGGTTTGACCACGACCTGTGTCACTACATTTTATCACATTTATATTAAAACATCATTTTACTGAACAGCAAAACATATAGGAAGGCGAGCTGACATTTTATCTGATGAAGTTCAGTGTCTTTACAAATCTGTCATTAATCTAATGTACCATTCCATTATAACAGCCTTTTTCTTATCATAATGATAGTGCTGGCTGGGCTCATGAGCTGCTTAGCAGGTAGGGGAAAAAGAAATGTACCTTCCAGCTGACTGGTTTTTTTAATGAGCAAAGTAAGAATGTCATTTTCTGGCTGCTGGACACAAAAGCCCCACCAGTAGATTCTTTAAGGTGGAGAGCTTTTACAATACCTTTTTTCATTAGTGAAATGTTTAAAAAAAATAAAATAAAATAACAGTTGATAGTTGATAAAAAAAAATCCATCTAAAGAGGTTTCATTTCACTTTTAAATACATTCACTAAATCAGGGATGTCCAAATTGCGGCCTGGCAGCCATTTGTGGCCCTTGGAGAGATTTTGTGTGGCCCCAAACTGTGATTCAAGAATTATACAAATTTGTCCTTTAATCAGGGTACGATTACAGGAAAAATTGGAAAAATGTTAAGTACAACAAAAAGTATTTAACTTTTTATAATCAAGCCTTCATAATAAGTAGAACTACATTTATGTGAACTTTTACTGAAAAGTTGAATTTGCTGTGTCTGAAACAACTTTTATTTAATTTATTAAACTTTGCTAACTATAACAAGTGTTTTGAAAGTGACTCAAATATTTTGAAAGAAAATAGATTTGTTCAAACAGGCCCAAAAGAATTAAAAAACTAAATAAAATACAAAAAATATGCAAAATCATTTTAAGATTTTTGGATCTCATCCCTTTTCTACAAAAACAATCAACTTTGATTGGTTGATTTTATTTTAATCACTTCTTTTTACTTTTTTTTGCTGTTGATTTTTCCCGACGTGACAAAAAGTTTGGACAACCCTGCACTAAATATTACAATTACACTGAACAAACAGATATTCTTAAAATTATAATTTTCTTTTGTAATAATCCAGGTAATATCTTAGTCAAAGTCTTTTGCTGCACTGCTTGCTGATTGGTCTGATCAGGAACAACAGTGGGTCAACCAGTCACTCAGGTTAAATCATTTTCTCAGTTCAGGCAATTTCTGTGAATACCTGCACATCCAAAACCTTTTTTGTTATGGAGCTGTCCAGTAGTATCTCTATAATTTGCTTTATGTATCCTTTAATGCTTTTGAGTTTGTTTATAATTCATTGCATTAAATTTAACTTAAACATCCCAACTGGAAAAACATATTTTACACTTCAACATTTGCTTCATTTAAATTGATCAAATATTCCTAATTGACTTTAATGAGAGGTTTGTCTCCTTTTATGTCAACTTAGGCGTTTTAGGCCATAAAGTTCACATATGAACAAATCAAATATTTTTGTTTGATTATTCTTTAAATGCAAACTTTTAGAAGTATCACAAGGGTAGACATTCCTTTGAACTCATGCATGATTTACATTATGCAAAATTTATTGCAACAGAGATCAAAACTGATCATCAACTTTTTAAAAAGCTTATTAGAAAAGCATTTAGCACAACTACAGAGAGAAGGAGAAAAAAAAAAATCAAGGTCAAAACTGGCAACAGAGATGGTTAAAAAATTGAAAGCAGGCCTTTACATAATAAAGCACACACAGATGCAATGTGATATGTGGAAATGTGTTCAGGGTAGCAACGTGCAAGAGGGAGTTGAAGGTTTAAGAGGAAAAAGAAAAACACTGGCTGTTGGCAGTTCATTGCTAATGAAACCCATAACAACCCCTCTTTGAGCCACAAATGTGGCCTGTTTGGCTATAACTACGTCTTAAACATTAATGTCCCCGGATGATTTATGGGCCAAATGAGGTGAATAATGTGGAGCCGTATGCATTGTTAGCAAAACTCCTGGTGAATTCAGGCCACGTAAAGTCTTCTGCAATAACAAGTTGTTATGCGGAACCTGAATCTGCTACTCTAATATGGATGAACCCTGTATCCACTGGCCTCTATCCATAATTATAGAACACAAATATTACACATATAACTACACTTTCCAGAAGGAGAAGAAGAGGGCACAAAACATATAGTATGAAATATACCCCTCCTTATTGTTCTGACTGAAAATACCTTTAATGAACTCTGTGATTAATTGTGATGGCCCCTAGTTAGGCATAAAATTACTGGATGTCGCAGAGATCGCCCGGATACAAACATTGATTTACTAAAGTGCATGACCATCTGTGCCAAACAAGATTGTGTGATTTTAACCAGGTAGTAGAGGCACCAATATCCCACAAAAAAATTACCTCGAAACAGAGCTTACACTGTTGTCTGCTGCTCATCAAATGAGGCCTCACACCATTAGACAGAGAGAGAAACATCACATTAAGAATATTAAGTCAGACAGAGGTTTGGCAGAGGCTACATTGGCAGGAAAGACAAAAGCTGATTACATAATCCTCTGATTGCAGTCATTGTAACTGTAATACAGTGGATGGACAGTTCAAAACTAATGTAACCTTTATAGCTTTTCAGATGCAAACACAAAAGGCTACAAATAGTCATTAAGCTGCAGCCTGACAGGAAAACTCCAACCTAATTGATCAAATCTATCAAAGACTTCTCACTCTGAAAGCACTCAGGTTCTGGTGGGTGGGGATGTATGTCACTCAAACAAAGAGGGACTCAGACAGAAACAAAAAGTGTTATCACAGTTTCAAGCAGTCCCCTTTACATACATGATGTATGTAAAGTCTGGACTTTACCACCCATCCCCTCAGCAAGAAAAACTTATACATGACTTTAAAATGACATCCCTCCTACTGAGGAACCAAAGACTCTATAACAAGGGTGAACAAGTCTCTTCCTTAAGGACTAGTGTCCTACATGTTTTGGATGTTTCCAAGCTCCAATACAAATTATTTAAAACATGAATGACATGGTGTAAGAAAAAAAAAGTTTCAGTTTGATCTGTGGGAGCAGATCTGAATAAATATACAGTCCACAGACCCCCAAGGGCTGGGATTGCCCCTCTTTGCTCTACATAGGCTTCCTTAGAGCCAACAAGTAAAGGGTAGCTAATTTTGACTTTCTGTGGAAGTTATGTGCACTAGACTGTTGGTAGAGATTTGTCCATCACATGAAAGCTTGTACAATCAAATGATACAATATTAGTTATCCAAGTCATTATGACAAGATATTCCAGAAATGCATTTCTTCCAAACGGTTTAAAGTGAGGTAATGAAACAGCAACTCAGTCCTTAGGCTTGATATGCAAATTTCCTAACATATAATCTTTTGACTCTGGCTTAATGTCTAATCATTTATGAATCTATTCACGTTTTCCCACAAGCTAAATTATGTTACAGATTGCAGGATCATGAGACAAATGTTGCCAGTCCATCAATGTTTTTCTTGTTTTTCTAAGCAAACCAGGCAAACAACTTCACAATAACGTACTCGTATGTAAGGGTTATTTCATCATCAGCTACCCTGAACTTTTGACTGTTTATTGAAGCAAGAATATCTGGGGAACCAATCCATTTAGAGAGAGAAAAACAAACTGAGAACAGAACCTCTCTTCATACTCCTGTCAGTAATCTAGTAATAGTGGAAACAAAACGCTAACCATTCAAGATCTTCATGAGTTAAAATTTATGTTTGGGGAAAAAAATAAATAAAAACATATTTCCTTTCCTTTTTTTTTTTTAATAATAAGATAAAAACCTTGAGTAATCAGAAAAATAATTCAAATTAAAAATGATTTGTGGTTGTAATGTGACATAATGTAAACTAACTGAAGGGGAATGACTATTTCCTCAAGGCACTGTATAAAACCAGTAAATTTAACTTTTGCTTTAGTTTATGATTTCTGACAAACTATTTTACTTGAACTAATTAGTTAACATTTTTTGCTTATTGCCTCGTTATTCTTGCTCTTAGTCGAGCATTTTAGTTTAAAATGTTTTATTAGACTAAAAACATTTTACTTGGTTTTAGTTTAATAGTTTTAGTGTTGGACTACCTAATATTTAATCACAAAACATTGAACTATAAAGAAAATTTTATACGTTTTTAGACCATGTTTTGTTAAGCTTGTTTTTTTACAATTTTTTTTATTCTTTGGGTTTACAAAATAGGCATTTTAAAATATTTTTGTTAATATATATTGCATTTTATTTTCCATTTTGGACACTTCCTCTTATTTCGACCATGTTTCCATGTAAATTTGTCCATGTAAAGTTGAGAATTTTGCACTTACTGGATCAAAAATTCACATGAGCTAAAACTGAAGAAAGAAAAAGAATATTTTCATAACATCCAAACCTTTGAGGTTTCATTACCTTTCTGTTTATGAACACGGCATCACTGCTGGATATTTTCTCTTTGATTGTGCTTGAATCAAGACAAAAGCATGTCTTGTAAATGAGCTAAATAGCATGATAATTTCTAACTTGTTTCCATGACAACATATAAAAGAGACACTTGTTTAAAAAAGACTTAAAGAGAAAACTGACCTTGTGATAGGAGTTGTTACCCAACCATAATTGTATTTTTAAAAGGCACCATAGTAAAATAAAGGGTTTGTTTTGTCCCAGTTTGTTTTTCAGTGTCCTCTTCATCTGCACTAGCAGGGCAAAACGGCAACCTAATCTGCTAAATCTAGGGAGGAAAATATAAAACATAATGTGCATATTGAAAACAATTGAAATTAGCACTTAGTTTAATGTAATGCCCCCTTTAACTCTATCACCCACTGGAAAATTATATTTTGAAGAAGATTTAAGGTTGTGTATCTACCAAAGTTGCACTTGTTTAGCCTACTCTGCATTTTCATGATATTAAAATAATGAATAAGAAACTCTGATGAGTTGCTTTTTGTTATCGGTTGCTTTTGTTTGAGCATATTTTTGTTCTGCACCCCTAAAGGAGAAGCCTTTAAGGAGAAACAACTTACTTTCAACTCAGTGCTCCTTGAAGGTTGACTTTCATATCACATCTAAAGATCACACATGCAGAGGCCTGGCAGCACTGGGTACCAAATAGGAAGAGACACCAGAGAGAAGCACAAAAAACAGCAGCAGGAGCTAAAAATTTAAGGCTGCAGCAGAGGCTTCTGGGAAACGCCAACCACTCTGCTAATAAAATGACCTTCAAGTAATGGACAGCAACATGGTGAACAGATGGAGCAATTAACTCCAACTAACTATTCCCTTCCAAAACAAAAAGGATAATCTGAATGTGTGAACAGCTTCCAGGTTTCCAAGAGGGGAAATGTAGAGATTTCAATGACATATTACAGTTCTGTGGGCTTTTGACCTTGTTTTTGCAGCATTACAACCGCCAGCAATAACTGACACAATGTGTGTGTGGGAAGAAAATGACCTACAAGTATGCACCGGGACAATACATTTAAAATGACAGGTGTATGTGCAGGAAAAAGAAAAAAAATTATTCTGTATAACAGAGCATAGTGCAGCCATTTTCACACTCTGCGTGTTGAGCATGAAATGTTTGTTCATTTGAGTATATGTCATTATTTCTGAATGTGTGGGTTGTTTACTGATATGAACCCAAAATGCTCTGGGAAGAAAGAAGCAGAAAAAGAGAGAGAGAAAGAGGGAGAGAGAGAGAGAAATTAGGTTATCATTTGGACAGGTAAACAGTTTTTTTTCTCTGTATAAAGAGCAGAGAGAACAGGATTTTTAAAAATCTGTGTATTGGTTACATTTTCTGGGAATTTCTTTGTATGAAGCATGAAAAACAAAGCTTATGTATTCTGACTCATATTTGAGGGCTCTTTCAGAACAAGGCAGAACTTTTTGATGCAGCATGTTAGTCTTAACAGTGCAACTTTGTTAAAGAGTAGCATTAATTTACCAGAAACCAAGGCCGCATTGGATCACCTACGCAACATTTGTCTAAAATCTCATTGTTTTAGAACAACGTGTCCTTTGGCAATGGCACAGCAGTGTGTTGATGTGTTTTTTTTAATACCTAGGGTATTCTGTTATGTTAATTATGAGTGCTCTGCAAAATACCAAGACTGATGGTGTTAAGATTTGTTGTCTTCCTAGTATTTAAACTTCTAAAAAGCGTATAATTTTTTGTCAATGTTGTCTACTAGTTTCGTTAAATAATAAAAGCGACTAAAATTCCAGTCACTTTTACTCTGATTCCCTTTTAAAAGCTAGAAAATTTCAAAAGTTTTCAACAAAGGAACTTTAAAAATATTGGTTAACAACTAATAAAGTTTATAATTTACATGTCAGAGCAGTAAACAGCACCATCTTTAATTAAATATTTATTTTTCTAAATAACCACAAGGCCATTTAAATCGTACAAACACAAGCACCAAAAGGTCAGGTTCAAATAAACTGAAAGTCTGTCAATATTCCCTATATAAAATAATAAGGTCTCTAGATTTTTGCACACTTACTCCGTAAATAATGTCTGAAATCTCATTTACTGAGGAACTATTCTGTGTTGAACCAAACAAGGAAATAAATGCATTAAATATTTCATTGTTCCTGCATGCGTAGAATTTGCCAGTGATCCCTCAGAAGACATCAACATTTAAACACCCAACTATCAATACTTAATAAGGATCAAAATAAGGAAAAACAATATTATTGACTGTAACATATGGCAGCAGTGTGCAAACAGCTATCCCTGAGTTTGTATTTTGCCTTCATGGAAATTTAGATTAAAAGAATATTAATATTGTTTGATAACAATTCAGTGTAACACTTTATTTGAAGAGGTGTGCATAAGACTTGACACAGCACTGTCATAAATATGACACAACACCTGTTGTGGACATGAAGTCATCTTCATGAATGTTTGTTGTCTTGAAGTGTCATTGGGTCATTTGATGCAAGTTGTAATGGAACTTTTCATTAAAAGTGACATTATTTACTGAATGACACGTCATGACAACAGTCAAACATTCATGAAGATGACTTCATCTTCATCACAGTTATGCTATGTTTAAGAGAGTATCATGTCAGTCTCATGCGCTTCAAATAAAGTGCTACCCAATTCAGTTTTTTACATGGTAGAACTGGTTAGAGCTTTAATCAGATTTTAATCTGATATTGACAACATCACTTCCTGTGATATGTCCCATTGGCTTCATTTAAGAATCAAGTGAAAATCACAGGCATGAAACAACTGAATTAGTTCAGATGTACAAAAAGTTAAAAGGGCCAATAACATGAAATTCACTTTTGCCACACTTGTAATAAAATTACCATTTAGTAGAGCACTGTAACCGATTGGTCATTTACTACTGTGGCAAATGAAAAAGGAAAATAATCTTCATGAATACGCTGAAGAGTTCTGAGGCAAGCCACATTAATCAATAAAAAAGAGAAACATAATTACAGGCAGAGATTAAATGGTGTCAGATAAGATGAGAATGAATCCAGAGGAGAAAAGAGAATCAGACAGTACACACAGGTACATAATTAGTCATGTCTGGGATGAAACACCGAGGTCAGGAGGTTCCAGCTACGATGCCTCCCCCAAGCAATCTGGATCCATTACTGGAACATTTGATTTCAGGTCACTTCCAGGCTGCCACGATGTGACACTTAGAGCAAACTATGGCAAAGCAAGCAATTTGCGACAGTAAAAGGTGATGTCTGGTTTTTGACTTGTGTTTCAGAAGCAACTTAATTTGTAGTTTATAATATCAAACTCAAACTTGACATTATGGGATTTTAGCTAGAGTGTCCTGTAAAGCTCTTACAGTTTCCCTTGAGCTAGAAAGAGAGCTGTAAGTGGAAAATCTTGCTATGTTGGAACAGAGACATAAGAGCTAATTGCATTTACTGAAAGACAGAGCTGACAAGTGTAGAAACAGTTAGAAATGCCTAAACAGCTTCCGGTTTGCATTAAGTTTAAATTAGATGATTAATGTTAGACTATGAACCTGCTAAGTTTTCTATTTAAATCATCCCACCAAAATCTAATTAACTATCTAATGCAGAGGTGAAGACAGCTTAAAGACTAATACCATTTCCACAAAGCCCTATTACATTCACATGACCTGAGTCTATTATGTCACCTCCTTGCTGTGATTAAACCACAAGCTGGAAAATTGTGTGACCAAAATAAAGATAGGAGTATTATGTGCAACAAGTACCACATAACCACTTAACTAAACAACCAAAGCAAATTTACTGGTGTTTGCTGCCTTTAAAAATGCCTGAGATGTTCCAGCAAAGACTCTGACACATACTTATCTGAAATAAGGAGGATTTAATTTCAGACAAGCCCATGATACAGATCTGTGCACCGATGTACAGAGAATCAAAGCTGACAGAAAAATTCTCCAAGAACTGTGAACACCAGCTTGCTTTTATAACCTTCCAGATCACACCATGCAATACAAATCCCCAACACATTGCTCTAACTTTAGGCACAAGCCTCTATGCAAAAATGCACTTTCTATATTTACGGCCTGTTGCTTCATGTTGTATAGTTATGTGTTCTATTTAATCCTGTGAAAAAGGAAGAAAAAAATGAAAGAAATTAAATTAAAACCAAGCTAATATTTACATTTTTTTTCTGCAAATGAAAGCAGAAATTTGTAAAGGCTAAGTTAACCCATCACATGAGCAAAAGCATAGAATAAGATGGCCAGAGACGGGTAAAACATAAGGCACAGTTTAACTGAAAGCTGCAGAACTAACAAACATGTTAAAAAGAAAAGGCTGCCTTACAATTATCTTACTGACTTTACCAGAACATCTTAATGTCATTCTAAAGCATGTGCATTAAACAATACATAAATATCCTGAATTTCACCTTCTTGTTTAGTGTAAAATGCCTGCAGTCCAAGTAGTTTTGAATGCACAATTTGGAGGTGTCTGCACCTGTCCCCTGCTGGATACTAAAGGAAGTTCAAGAGGCACTAAACCATAAATAGAGGAACATGAGGCTTGTACTATATTTACTGGGGCTAAGGATGTGCAATGTTCATTGCAGCTGCTAGGTGAGATTATTTTGATAGAGGCAGGATCGATAAGTCGCTCAAGAAATTTGGATAATTGTTATTTGTAGTTCTAGTCATTGATGAAGACAGCTCCGAGATGATGCAAAGATGATTCTTAACATTGTAATTAATTAACCATAACAAAACTCAGAGATATTAAACAGCAAACCAGATCACAAGTTGAGCAATTATCAGAAAGACATCTCAAACTGTATTGAAGCCGGGGAAACAGATGTGTTTTTAAAAGAGATTTTAAAAATTTAAGCAAAAATATTTGTCTACTATCTGAAGCTCAGAGGAAATTATGCTTTTTAAGCTGTGGCTCCTAAACTTTTGGAGGTTTCGGGACAACCAAAAGCATCTGATCAGATGATTTCAGTGCCCAGGAAGGAAAATAAGGTACAAGTAACTCAGAGGTATGGAGGTGCAATCTATACAGGCATTTATAAGTGATGAGAATTTTAAAATGGTTTGACGACACACAGGGAGCCAGTGAAATGTGTTCAAACCTACGAGGTCCTGCTCAGAATGCTGCAAGCCGCAGCGTTCTGAACAGGCCGCAGCCGTGAAAGAGAGACCTTACTGATCCCAGCATAAAGTGCATTACAATAATCAAGTTGGGCTGTAATGAAGGTATGAACTATTTTCTCAAGGTCAGGTCTGGCCAAGATGGGCTTAAGTTTAGCCATCTGCCTTAAGTGGAAGAAATTTGTCTTTAAAACTGAGGAGATCTGCAGTGTTGTGCAAATCTAAATAAGCCACATGTTATTTTTTATTACTAGAAAACATGTTTTATATTATTATTATTATCAGTCATGGTTTCCATTCTATGTTAAAAGCTTATCTGTAGTTGAAACAATTTATCTGTAACTTCCCTTCAGTTTTACCCTAAAATGCACATTTTCCGTCACTTCATTTTAGAGTGTTTTTCTTTCCCATTGTTTTTATGTTACATGACAGGCTTTGTCTCAGCCAAAGATCTTACTGTGCACATACAGAATCTCCTTACACATGTTTTTACCTGTGTCATGTTTTTTTCAGGATGGATGTCAGGCAGATAGCCGAGAGGAGGAGGCCACAAAATGTCCATGAACTCTCCTGTTTCTGATCCACCTTCAGTTTAAGTCAACATCCCAACCCCGGGGTAAGAGTCCCTCACTTAAACACAGAGACTCTCAAAATACACACAAACAAAATGACAGCATCACAGTGAAGGTAAATGCCGGAGGGTTTGTGTCAAAAGCAACAAATAGGAGGCAGAGACATCCTAAAAAAATTCTAATGAGTTAATGAGAGATAATGTCACCATTTCTTTAGTTTCTAATCATCCGATTTCAAATCTTCTGACAGAGAAATGCATGATCAGAATGAACAACCGAAAACCTGCCACTACTTCAGTTTTTTCTAGATTACATTGGTAGGAGAAAACAACTAAATAAATGCTGGAAGATGCACTCAAGTCATTACTACATTACTTACTGCAAAACATGGAGTCCTCCATAAAAAAAAACTAATTTTAAAATGTAGGACTTTGAGAATGAAAATAAAGTGCAATACTGTGAAGATATAACCCAGAATACCCTGAGGTAACCTTCACAAGCAGCTTCACAGCCCACAAACAGAATTTCAGGTTTCTCACTTAAGAAAAATGACTCATCTTAAAACCTGCTTTATACTTCTTTAACATTCAAAATGACAACTTTACTGATACCCAGCACCTGTTTCCACACATTATGTTGGTAAAAACACTGACCTGTTTTTACTAAAAGGTTACACTGTAACCTGTTTTGTCTGGCTCTTTTCTATTTAACTTTGACTGAACCAAGAAACAGAAAACTGAGGTTTGAAATCAGTTCAGGTCACAGCAACAGACACAGCACATGAATAATGCATGCATGTAGATTGTAGGGTAAGTTTTCAATATTTAAATTTGAATATATCAAACTATTAAGAACCAAAATGTCAACATTTCCAATCCATATGGCATCAAGAGGTCAAATAGGGGCAGAATGGTCAATAATACTAGACTCCAATATGTTCACATGTGCTGGATTTAATCTGGTGAGAGGCTTTTTAAAATGCAGGAGAGTTGTCAGCTCATTTTAAGCAGAAGGAGCAGCATATTTAAATGGCTTTATTCACAGTCCTGTGCAGTCTTTGGGAATAGATAAAAGGAATAATTCGTCAGGACAAAGACCATAACTTTCTATACTTTCATAAAGGATGTAGGTCTGTAAAATAGTGGGAGCAGACCAAGAATAGATTTATAAATGAGGATATGCCAGTGCTTAAACCCAAGACTATTAAGCACAAGAATGCAAATTTCAGTGGATCATGGGGTTTAATGAATGCATGTCTTACAGTATCTCTGAAAAAACTGCAAATTCAGCTCAACAAACAGTTCTGGAAAAGAAACAAACATACCTTAAATCAGCTTATAACAAAACCCTTTCAATTTTATATGTTTGATCAATCTGTGTATTTTCTGTAAAGCACAAAAGTCTTCCTGCTGATTTGCCTGTTATCTAAATTACAAAGTCTGAAAAGCTAATACTTGTGAGCAGCAAGTATTCCGAGTAATGACTGACATTTACTTTTATTTAAAGTTTCTATACTAATTTAACAACAGAATGACTCCTAATTGAACCTGATTATATCAGTAAATATCCCACAAACTTTAATTTGTCTAGTAAACATAAGTCAGGACAGCATGATTTATGCATGGGGTTCCCTTCAAAAGTTTTAATATAGTTCAATCTTATTTCACATTTCATCAACGAATATCAAGACAAGCCAAGAAAAAGTAGTGCATAACTTCAAATTGAAGAGTTTTTGTTGCCATTCATATGCATTCAGTCTCCTTAAGTGAAAACTTTATAGAATCACCTTATGCTGAAATTGCAGCTGCTAGTTTTTTCATGTATGTGTATAGCAGCTTTCTACCTCTAAAGACATAACAGATTAATTTCCTTTCCTTTTACTACAAGCTGAAGATCAGTTTGATTGGACAAAGAGAAAATACTGCCCATTTCCTTCCGCTTCACAGTTATGTCTAGTGTGTGTTCTTCTGTCAGACTATCTACCAAATCTACCAATGTTGCTGTAAGATAAAACTTTGAAATGCTCTTGGGGTTTGAACACTGCACCGTAACTCAACACAAAATAGATAGTCACTGTGACGATTAAAAGAAAAATTGTTGGTCGGCAAACTTTAAACAAAGTCCTCGTGTCCTAAATCAATACAGTGTAGTTAGGGGAAGAAAACAGGCCAATTAAAATTTCAAGGTTGATGTATCTGACAACTTGCTTTAAAGAAGGGTACATTTCTAAGATTAAAGGGAGTTTTGCCATGATACAACTTGCTGTTTTTCTCTCCCTGTTCTTTTTGCAAAACTTTTGTTAAGCCAAATTAACTCAGGAACCTGGAGAAAAGTAAGACTGAAAGCAGCTGTCAAGCTTTCAATGGGATGATTAATAAACCTCAAAATCTCAACAAAAACCAAAACCTGGAAACTTCCAACTCTAGGACGTCAACAGTCTTTAGTCTGTATCTATAAAGCCATCCACATAGTTTAAAGGGATTGATGCTATGCTTTTATACACTAACTCTATTGGTGTATTCTATTTATTCCAACAAATTGGAAAAAAAAATAATAATTAGCAGGACAGGATAAAGGGTTGAGATCAGAAAATCAGAATTCATTTTAAAGTTTTTGTGCATAAACATATCCTCCTCTGACCAGCTGACAGTAGTTCAACAAAATATATTGAGGTGCTAAATTTTACCTGCATACGTATACAATGTTTTATGTGTAAATATTTCCATGACCTAACATATGGACCACTTTGACAGAGTGGCTGTAAAATTTATACAGACATTCCGGTATGACAGAGTGAAATATGAAAATGTTTACTGGCAGGGGAGAAAACAGTGTTGTGTTTCCATTGACCATATAATTGTGTAAATTGGAAGGACAAAAATAAATTTGATTAACGGAAACATGGAAAAAAAAATCTGGTTTTCAGATAAATTATTAGTGGTTTCTCAGCTGCATCGAAATTTCACAAATGAAATACAATGGAAAAATGTTTTCGCATCATACGAGTCATGTGATCAACAACTAAATGTTACTACTGGCGGGAAAGACTAAGAAGATTACAGGAAGTGGTTGGTTGAAGATAGGGCACCATTTTTTAATGACTTATCTCACATGTGATTTTAATTGTGCTTAGTAATGAAAACAGCGCAATTGCAAAATTGTTTTGATTCGACATTAACAATAAATTTTGTGCACATTGGTAATGGAAACGCAGCTACTGTCACACCATAATTAAAGTTCTATTTCCTGAAAGATGTGACTTGAGTTATTCTGGAAACAGCGGAAATTCATTTTTTGCATTTCTACTAAAACTCATGGAAAATATAAGATCTGAGACAAGACTGGCTGCCAACAAGGAGGTGAGTCGTAATGTCAGACCTGTAAAATTGGCAGAAGTTGGGTAAGTCTGCTGTCATCTGCTTTACTTTGATCTTACAGGGAAAGCCTCACAGATCAGCCCACATAAAGGTTTTAATTTCCTGTGCATGTATCGGTAATATGAATGAGATGGTGAATTGAATTTGACATCGTTTGGTGCCGACGGTCCAGTGGATCTTTAAAAATGTTCTCCACTGAGGTGTTTTTTATCCATCACTTTTATATGTGCTGACAAAAGCAAGGACTAAACTCCCACTCTTTTTGTCTAAAGCACTGTGCTTTCTTAGAGCTGCTCAGCGGGAATTAGGGTGAAAGAAATCTCTGAATATCGCAGACAAATGTCGTCACTGTCCTTATCTTCGATTCAGCTTACAAAAGAACTGTGTAGAAGTTTCTTGCAACCAGTCTCCAGCAAATAATTAAAACAAACTAATATTTAATATTTGGGTAAACCAACTAAACACTAAATTAAAGATTTTTGGTTACCACTCTATATGTACAAAGTGGCCTTTAGTCCTCTTTATCATTCAACACTGCAAGCCACACAAATGATGAATATAGAATCCTGATGCAACCATAGTAGCTTGTAACAGGGCACAACATTATTATAAGTGGAAAGAAGAATATTGCCCAATACATTTATTTCATTTTAGATGATATTTCACTGTAAAACACTTTTACAGAAAGTTTTATAGCTGTCATTTATGGATATCTTTAAGATCCGAGGCAGTTTGGATATTTTTCTACTTACCGATTCCTCCTGTAAAATATTCATGCAGCTGTGAGTATTTTAGTTGTGTTTTTTAAGAGGGCAGAAGTCTGAAAGTTTTGCCAGTATCCTTGGGTGCTTAGGGTGAGGAGCATTTCACAGACTTACTGAACCCATACCTACAGTGTGAGCTGATAGCAGGGCGAAAGCATGCAGACAATGAAGTTTCAACAAAATATGATGAAATAAAAAAATAAAGTGCATATGCATGGCAAAATAGCAGCAAGGAGGTCTGCATGTACCCCTGCAGAGTTCTAATATGCAGAAAAAACATAAAGCACTGGCATAACAGAGCGAGACTCAGTAAAAATGTGTTTAAATGTAAAATTTATAAAACAGACTCAGAGATTTCACTTTGAACAGTTAAGCTCTGTTTCAACCCCTACATTCAAACCACTGACAGCTAAAACCACGTGAGAATAAGCACCAAGGCAACCCATTCAATCACACAGTGAAATGCCTCCACTCTCCTCTAAAGAACAGTGTAAACAATAAAAGGTTTTATTTTTATTCCAGTTTTTGTTTGATTATTTGATGTTCTCCCTAATAATTCCCCGATCCAATCTTCCTCTGTTCAGCACACATAGATATCTTCAATTCATTATAGATAATCTCTGGCTTGATAATTAATTTAGAAGACAATAGCCTTATGGATGTAAAAGACATTTGGGGAAAAAATCAATAATATTGATAAATCATCCAGTGCATCACAAGGCTAAAGGTGACAGAGTATTTCCACAATGATTTACACTTCTTCTTGATTGAACACATGTCCAGCAGCTGGATGGAGACAGAAAATGGAAAACTAGACCTTCCTAACTCTCAAATAGAGATGTGAGGATTGAGTAAAACTGTCACAGCTAAACTGCATATTTATAGATTATTTCTGACAGAGTTTAATGTCCCTACCAGAGAACTGGTGAGGCAATTATATAATTGTTAGCTTTCACATCTTAAAGGATCTGTGTCAGCTGAACATGTTGAACATGCAACACTCTGCAGAGATACAGAACGTTGTATAAATATACCACCTCCCTCTCACATTCGCTGTGTGCTAATTTGTCCTAGGACGCTTCCTCTTCAGCACCGTTAACAACCTGTCATTCTCACTGACAAGCCAGCAAACAAATATTTACTTTGATAATCACAGACAGCTTATTAGATGTGTCAATTCAGAGGAGCGAGCTTTAAAAAAATAAGCTTCCTTTGGTGGAAGCCATTATCTGTTCTGAATGCCGTTACCTGTTGCAGTCGACGTGCAGCAGGAGGTGGGAAGTGCTGATGGTGAGGGCGATCTTGTGCCACTGTCCGTCAGCAAGCCGATAGGGGAATGACTCGGATCGTGGTTTGCCCTTAAAGCGGTAATGGTAGCGGATCTCCTCTCTCACACCGCTGCTTTCCAGCTCAAAGTAACTGCAGGGCCAGAAAAGAGATGACAAATCCTCAGTTTTTCAGTGGCAATCTAAACGGATAGATTCATCATTTCATTAACATCATTTCTAAATGATCTAAGTTCTGTATGGATGCACACAAGTAGAAAGATTTAGATGGTTCTTTCTCCTTGGAAAGTAATATTACTATCTGCTTAATGAGAGAAAGCAAAATTCTCTGGAGTTTGTACTTGACTAAATGTTTTCATTCAAGTCATAAAACATTCTCAGAATCTGTTCTGAGAAAAGTCATGCCTTAGTGGCAACAAAATAAAACCTAATCTTCTTTTTAAATAAAACTACATCAAAACTAAATCAAATAATAATTTGTGGAAATGGTGAAGAAAAATAAAATAGTTGAATAAGGTGAAAACATGCACTCAGTAACTCCATAAGTTTAATTTAGCCAGAGTCAAATATCATTGTAGTGGTCCAGTAGTAATACACAACAATGGCGTTTTTTGTTTCACAAAAGCAGACAAACCATTCCAGTACGACGGAGTATCAGGACCACTGTAGATAGAAATATGGAGTAAATTGTCACAAAAAAAACTAAAAATGTTTTAATTAATCTCAGATTTTTTTTATAGAAAACAATGTGGACATTTCTGAGCTTAAAAAGTAAAAAAATTACAAGAAGAAATTTTAGAAATTTCTAAGTTTTAAAAGTTTAAAATTATTGCCTTTTTTCTAGAAAATTTCTGAGGTTAATCTTAAAATTTCTGAATTTGTTCCTTGCAAATTTTCTGCTTCTTGGTGTTCCACATTTATGCTTTACATTTTAGTGACACTGCAGCTGCATGACTTTTGGCTCTGGTCGCACCATGTGGTCCTTCCACTTCACTATTATCATCCATGATAAATTAGAAGCTGGATAATCACTGTGAGCTGCAGACACGAAGCCTCAGGCAAGCAGCCCTGACATTTTAGCTTCCCGGTGGCTGAAAACAGAAACCTTTGTCCAGATTGAACAAAGAAAAAATCTCCTTGTAAAGACATACTTCCATGTTAAGTAACCTGAACTATAAGATTCCAGAAAATCCATTCATCCACCTCTTCTTTTTCTATTCACATACATCATTGCAGGATCACAGGAGCATAAGACATAATACTTCAACTGATAAACAAAAAAGAAAAAAAAAAAAATAGGTGTCAGCGATTTTAAGTCTGGGTTGTAGAATACTCAGACTTCCCAGCAAGCAGCAATTAGTGTTAGCTAATTGCTGCTGGCTAGTCTGAAGGAGCTGAATGGGGGAGTCCCAGGAGAGCACTGATTTGTGAGGCAGAGACTCAGAAACTTTGAAACTGCAGCTCAGAGGAGGAGTTGTGCCTTGAAGGTGGACCTCGGTCCACCCAAGCATTTTGCAGAACTGAATGGTTGCCATGGAGATTAGAGGATTTCTCAAACATGCATGAACGAATCAAGGCAACACTCCACGTATGTTTCTGATAAGGGAATAACATTACAACATGATGTAAGGCTAAAAGAATACATAATTCTCCCCCTTTAGATACTTATTTGATCCATATATAGAAACTTTCCTTTCATTCAGTTCTTTAGAGATTTTATCTACACCTTTGTCACCTGTTTTTGCTGGATTTACTTGTGGTTTTATTTTTTTTTATACAATAAAGATGAGCAAAACCATTTAAGTCCAAAAATAAACAGGAGTGGTAATAAGCACATTGTATGTTGTACATTCTTGTCAACTCACACAGTTCTGCTCAGCTAGTGACGGCACATCAACCCCCCACAAAGCAGGCTGTGTTAACCCTAAAACAATTATTACACACTAAATTAACAAGGAAATGTTTTTCCACAACATCCAATCCCATTTGCATGAATAAACGAGTGGCAGGTTCCTCACATATCTGTGTGAGAGAGGAAGAGAGGGAAGTGGAGTCAGTGCATCTATGACCAGCCAGTTCGGCAGTCTTTATACAGCATGTCATCACTCTGAAATTAAATGAATACATCACTCTGTGCCTGTGCTGGGCACCGACCTGACACCCTATCTTCATCATGCTCCCGGAGCCAGAGTCGCTGATAGTTGTCAGCTGGAGAAGAATCATTTGCATCGAACGAGGAGCAAAATGAGAACGAGAGCTCTCCAGCTTCGCCTCTCCCACTGATGGAAGCCTCCTCTGGGCTTCAAGAGACCCAGAATCACCGAATGAGCAGAAACACTGTTATCCTGATTTGACTCATGAAATAATCATCAAAGACATTAACTCCACTCCACAGCTAGTGTTTATTTTATGAACTATTTAATGGTAGCTATTGTATGCCTGTGTTACAGAACAGTTAATGAGAGGGGGTGGGAAGCTGCAGACTACTGGCAGGCAATAAGTTTATTATGAATAGCTCAGTCTGATGGACACAAAAATTTGGCTTGCCTCAATTGGAGCTTTTTCTACGCAAAATATAAAAAATTAGCCTTATCTGTTTCCACAGGCTTTCTTTTATTGATGATCCTTTCATAAGCAGCATTGTGCAAAGCTGTTATACTAATGGCATCTGCATGGATCTGAAATACTCCAACTGTGAGCATCTACAGCTTTCAGAATAAGACAAATAATGTTTGCATATCAAACAAATAAAAGAAATGGCTGGCAGTGTTGATGAAGGGATTGTTGTGATGCAAAAATTTTACTATTGTGAAAGTCTCTGCAGGGAAACAAAAAAAAAAGAAAATGCTACAGAATATAATAGTCATTTATTGCACAAACTAAAACATTTTCAACTTGTAAAACGTGAAGTTTTATGATAAGATAACAAGTGAATGGGTGGGCAAGTGTTTGTGTGCAGTTATAGGACCAAAACATGCATTTACAAATCACTGAGTGAAAAACTTTAGTTCAATTTTCAAATGCTAGAGTAAATATTTGCAGTACTACGGCCAAATTTAACTGTTGCCAAACAATCACAGTGTTTTAAAAAAAGAAAAAGTTGAAGATGATTTATAGGTGATGCATGTCCACAATACCACAAGCTGTAAGAAAAATACAAGAATTGCCTGGGTAACTGTTGGTGCACGGTGTTGCTCCTGGACAACAAAAAAATATTAAGGCGTGCATGTGGAGGTCTGAATTTTAATCAGTTAGATTAGGGTTAAGTATTGAATCATTTTAAGCATACTCTCTGTGCAAAGGTTAAGATAAACTAGCAAGAATATTTGGAGGTATTGAAAATAATAACTAAAGAAAATCACCCACTCATTTGCACTACTATGTCCAAAAGATCCACTTATGAGTCACTAAGTGAAAAACCTTTCAAATTAAATTCTTAAAAGCTTATAATATTAGAGAACTTAAAAAGCTGCTAATTTGATGAAAGCAACTTATATGGTTTTATGAATTGATCATCATTTAAATTAGTAGTAGCAAGGTCTTAAAATGCCACACAGTACTCAAAACCAGCAAACATTTACATGACAGTTTAAGAAACATATTTTCAACCTGGTATGACTTTGCTCTGCCCATATGCCGTACAAGAAGTTAGGATAAATAGACAGATATTTACTAATTCACAAAGTTTTTGTGTTTTATTGTAATGCAGCACTCTTACTGGATAGTGATTCTTTTTATGAAATACATTTAGGAGCAATTACATTTTATGTCAAGGACTTAAAGTCCCAACACCAGTATAATAAAGTGACTAATGACTGCAGCATTAAATACCTTTCATCTAATCTCCATAAATCCCATCTCTACTTGTCACTTCACAATTTGAATTTATAGCACCGCCACAAATCTGCAACTTCACCTGCGTTTCAACAAGCCTTTCAAGCTGCAGCTGATCAGGGTTGTAATATTTTTGGTGTTTTTCATTATAGTTCAGTTTTATTTCATTGTGATTTTTTTTGTCTAATTCAGTTAGTTTAATAAGTCTATACAATGGGTTTGTTAGCTTTTATTAGTTATCAGTTAATTATTGTTTAATTTCTGTATAGATTGTTAATTTTTAGGTGCAGAATTAAAAAAGGTTGAAATATTATTTTGTGATTATGTATTCAGTGATTGGGTATTGAATAGTCAACAGATGACGCCATTTTCAAAACTGTATTCAATTATTTTTGAATACAGTTCAAAAATGCATTTAACCAACTGGCTGCCGTTGTATCCAAACTTTTGCTGTTGCCTTTCTGAAGAATAGCATAAATGCTGCCGCTACATTTAGACGAGTTGCATGTTATTGTTTACTTCCTGAAATCTTACAACAATGTGAAATTGTTGTAAAAAAAAATCAATTCTTGCCATCCATAACCACACTGCCACAGTAGAAAACTTTTAACAAAGTTAAACCTGGAGATGTACTACTAAGTTAGTGCAATGCTCTACAGAGAGGAAAATATCGCAGAAAAACTGTTGAACTACTCAAATCACTCAGATTCTTCCTTTTTATGCTACATGAATACTCGTTGCCATAGCAACTGACTGACAACAGGTCCACTAGTGTATCAGGACTCAACACCAAAAAACACACAAACATTTCCCACACAAAGAACAGGACAGTCAATCAGCTACAATTTTATGTTTTCAGGCTTGATGTTTATTTTGCGATTATTGATAAGTGATCATATCAACACATTAGTGGTTAATTATTTTATTTAATTACCTCCTCTACTGATAATCTGTCAGAGTTGGAGTGTGAGTCTCATTTTTTATTTCTTAATTCCTCTGAAGCACACCAAATTCTGCAGCACATCTAAATGTTACGGTTGTCAAAGTCAGGTTAGCGTAGCTTTTTGTCCTTAATTAAAACTTTTCACTGACCAGTAAAATGTGATACCTTTGGATCTAGTTATTCAGTTGTCATAGCAAAGCATTGTGTCCCTTTTACATATATATTACACATGCATTTAAGATTTATGGCATTATGTTGACAACTGTACATCTAAAACCAAAGGTAGGCATCATCCGTGAGCAGTTTTTTTGGGATCTTGCACGCTTGACGTCACGTTGCAATGTAACTGTACATTTAATGATTAATAAAACAGAGGGTCTCATGAAGATCCAAAGCACTGAGTATTGAGCGAACAAAGAGAGTCACATGATGGCACACAGTTTCCTGAAATGAAGGTTTTGGGCAGAAGGCAAGGTTCAGACATTGTGTGTGACAGCTCAGAGAAAAAGCTGTTTTGGTGACAAGTGGTCTTCATCAAAATGCAGGGGCATCATCAGTAAGAAAAAAAGTTTTGGAAATGAATGCCTGCCTCAGAGTGCTGGACTAGCTGTATATCATGCTGTCCTTTTCCCTCACCTCCAGTGTCACGCAGCTATTTTATGGTGGGTAGTTGACAGCCAATTATCTGCTCAATAGGGAGGGTCAGCCCTCTCAGGCTCATCTTTGGTACAGGAGAAGGAAATAAGGCAGATACTACAATGGCAAAACAGACTGACGCCTTTAGATAGTGGCCTGAAAAACCTGACTAGGTTTGCAGACAAGGATTACAATTTAGTTGTCACAGGTTTGGCTGTCCTTGATTCAGGTTCTCGCAATGCTGGAAAGGTATTAGCAGGTAGGTGCAACTTCCACAAGTGACCACAGCTTGAGGTATATGGATCAATTTGCAGGAGAAAATCAATTCTCATTTTCACAGTTTGGACTGTGTTAAGTGGTTCATTATCAGCAGAAAAGTGTTGTATGAGAGAGACCCCCTCTAGTTTTTGGTGTGGGCTTCATGACTGGGTCAGGTTTAAATGGTCAGATACAGGGGGATCATTATATTACAAGCAAATAAACATTTACACACGTCTCTCAGAAAATCTAAATATTAGTTCAGAAATTGATTAAATGCATTTTTGACTACAATTTCTCCAACTTTAAATGATTACATATGCTTCTGACCAGGTCAGTTTGGATGGAAAATGTCCAAATTCAAGATTTCTGCATGACAACTACATATTTAGAGAGGCTTACACAAATTGCTGTAGAAACAGCCTCACATAGACAAAGCAAATAAGTGTCTGACTTATGAATGGATTCCTGAGGTATTACTGCTAATCTGAAGATCTGCTTACTTTTATAAGTATGATGACACATGAAGGTCATTGTTCATAAAAAAAAAAAAAAAATGCCCCAAAAAAAAACTCTTGAGAGATTCATTCAGTTTCTAGGAAAAGTTAAGAAATCTCTGAGCTCAAAAATTCTAAATATTTGCATATAAAAACTTTGATATTAATCTCAGAAATTTTCTAGAAAAAACTTGGAAATTTACTGATACTTAAAAAAAATTGTATTCCTTTAATGGCTGGAAGGACACCTAGTAACCAATAAACCATTTCAGCCAAGGTAATTATGACCCAGATATGATGGATTATTATGAATGCTCATTATTTTCAGGGCAAAAAGGGTCAATTATTACGTGATTGTTTTGTTTTATATGCTTCTGTATGTCACAACTGTACAAGCAAAGAAAAGTGATGATGTTAGGACATGAATTGTGGTGGAGTTTCACCTCGACCACCAGCAATTACCAAGGAACATGAAACTCTTCTCTGTAAGATAATTATTGCCTGGGCAAGCGGCTACAGTGTAATGTTAGAACTCTTTTTGACCCCTTAATGTCAGAGGTCAAATTAATCTGGCTGCTTGTACATCAGAGAACTGATCATCAGGAACCAAACAGCCTGGGAGGAAGACGGTTTCCCCAGACTTTAAAACAGATTATGATTTGAGACCAAACCGGTGTTAATTGTAGGGTTGCAACTATTATTTAGTAATCAAATAATCTGTTGACTATTCTGACAATAATCACATAAAAACATGCCAAATTGTACAGATTTTTCATTTAACCACAAGCTTTTTAATACAATGTTAGAAATACTTGAAGAGTTTTTGCTAAAACCTTTTTACAGTCAAAAGGTGTTTTTATCTTTTAAGCAAAATGAATATTCTTTTTGTACAGTAAATGACCTTTTTGGAGTTATTCCAGTTAACGCTAATCGACTAATAAATAAGTTGACGATTGTCAAAAATCAATTAATCACAATTAATCCGATTAATCGTGTTAGCTCTGTTTCAGTTTGATGTTTAATCTGGCAAAAATAAGACAGTAGTAATTCATAGAAGGTTCTGCTCTGAAGTTTTCTTTGGACTTAATAGGCAACTAGGAGATCCAAAACAGTTTGACAAACTTCTACGGAAAAAACTTAAAACTCCAATTTCAAGTGTTTTTGACTAATAAGCACAAAATCCTGTACATGTTTTCTGAATTGTATAAATTAGTGTTATTCTAAAAGTAAAAGTATGTTCTGTATTTTTTTTTTTTTTGTTGTTCTACAACTACAACATTCCCCTTAAAGAAATCACAGCCAGTAAGTTAAATCACAGGAGTAATCCAGGGAGCAGAGTGTGGAAACTGGCACTAAGCTAAGGTTGAGAGGATGCGCCGCATCCCTCATCCCCACAGACCAGATCAGCCAGTCTGATCTGGTCTGTGGGGCATCAGACCAGTCCTGATGCTGGCAGGTCGTCTCTCTCCAACATTCAAACCAATTCTATCTGATGGTAGAGAAATTTTGAAAATCCACTTCACATTTCTGAAAGCAAACAAACAAAGGTAGACGACAACAACAAATGTTGCGCTGGCAGCTCACCAACAACGATAAATATCTCTGGCCAAAGCTGGTAAACTACAGAGGAAGTTGCAGTTTTGGCAGACAGGAGTCCCAATAAATGTTCTTTTGTTCCATCTCATTGAGTTTTTCACACATGTTCTTTACAGTACAGTGCATGAAAAAAAATTAAAAGATATGCTTAAAAACTTTATTTACAAAACAAAAAAATTAAAAGTATTACAAATGAAAGCATGAGAAATCGATGCATTCTTCTACATGTTTGACCACGAGCATCGCCAGTATTTAGGGGAATTAAAAAAAAAAAAAAAAAAGAGTGGTTGCCATCATCAAGATTTTTGCTTTAATGTAGGAGTGATAATATAAAAAGGTTAGATTCAGCTTTAATTAAGTGTAACTAACCCACAAAGTCAATTGTTTTTTGATGATAGGCCATCTGTCTAGGTTATTTAAGGTTCTATATTTATGTTTATATGCAAATCTTCACATTTTTGTGTACATTTGTTTTGTTTTGCATTACTTTTCCTTAAACTCTCCCAGAAGTCAAACAGTTTTCCACAATAATTTGCAGTCCATTGGTGAATCTGCAAGTACTGAACTGCGCATAGACTGGGCTCTACGGACAGATAATTAACTAATTCCACAAATTTAAGTTAAAAGTGTCTTTGTGAGAATAATTTTTCCCTCAAGAAAAAGTAATATTTATTCATCAGTAGCTATTTACTAACACATTTCATAAACATCTTTTCTTCATGTATTAATGTCATGACTCATAACTGATTTATTTTTACTTTATTCAATTTCTTTTAATATTATCATGTTAAAAAGAACCACTTTTAAATCATAAAGTAGTATATCCAATATTTCCATCCTCAAGTACTGAATGCTGCCAACTTTGAGCTGCTGCTCTCTATGAAAATGCTGACTGATGTGTGAAAATTGTTAGGATTTAATGTCTGCCAATTGAAAAATAATTTTGCCAACAGTGAAATATTTAGCTCTTCCTGTGCTCAAAAACTTTGCAACAAAGTACGGACAACGGAGTCCTTTCTCAGCAAATTTTAATAAAGAGAATAACCCGTATTCTCTGTTGAATCGAGTGGCAAGGAAAGAAACAGATTCTACAGCTACAAAAGGGGAAGGAAAATGAACAGAGCAGCTGGATGAGCAGGATGTGCATCTTTAGAGATGGAGTGTTAAGGTGGGAGGACCAGCAGAGAGACACTCGGCTTTGAGTTAGTTCATCACACAGCTTTTGCACTTGCCGACAATGAAAGCGTTCCTGGGACCAGGAAAACTGCTATCTAGGCAGAAATCCTCTTCTTTGTTGTATTCCACCAACTGGAGCAGCAATAAACCTTTCACCATGTTGCTTAGTGCTTGGCACAAAAAGAAAAAAAAAAAAAAAAAAACACTTCTGCTCTTGCAATGACTTCAGAGAAACGTCTCCATTCAAAAGACATTTTTGCTTTGAGGGTGAGGAGAGAAGGAGCGCAGAGAGGAGGCTATTATCATATTGTGAAAACTCAGTTAGCAGAGGAGGTGGGTGGAAAGAAGGGTGGATTTGAATGTGCTGAGAGAAAGATGTAAGTAAGTAGCTATAAGACAGAGAGGGACGTGTGATTGGATTTGGCTGAGTTGTAGAGCTGCTCTGGCTGTCGGGCAGCTGGCTGAATGGCAGGCTCCAGTTTTAATGGAAACGAATGGGCACAGGCAGAGGACTCTAATAGGGCCTTCAGAGATGATTCAAGACTTCGGAGCAAATCTGCGGTCACAAAGCAACACAGGTCTGCTCAAAGCCAGTTGAGACTCTTCTCAACTCATGCAATTTAATTACTCCGCAGTACGGCGGTCTGTGTCACATGACAGCTTGCCTCAAAATAACTGCAGTCCGTTGCAACTTGGACAGATTTGAATCTGAATTTCCAATTTTTTTTAACACCTGACAATACAAAGTTTGAAGTAGAGAGATTATAAAACTGTGACATTGCAACGGGTTTTTAATGATTTATCAAGATTTTAAATGTCAAACATGATTAGGTTTAATCATGTTACAGAAGTCTCTTAGATCAATAACACAGAAGGAAAAAATGCTGTCCTATGCTTACCTTCTGTTAATTCTGGTTACAATCATTTCAATTAAAGCTGAACTATTGGATCAATCAATGAATCGATCTTTAGTGCAATTTCACTGCAAAATATAATTTAGATTACTTCACCATTGCACTCAGAAACAAAAGAACAGCACAGCAACACAAAAACATTCATATAACAAAGGATTCACATTACTTGATGTTGAGTTCACTGAATTTGTTTTACGTAATACTTATTTTAAGTTATATAGCACCTGTCAATATTTGTTGCTTCTCTATATCTAAGAGAAACATTAATCCTAAGAGTGAAGCCAACAGCTAGTCAGACAGATCCCTGTTTTAGCTGATTTAACTATTTAAAGCAATTCAAGCAAAACATATTGACATGCATGGGATTCAACATTAGTAAATATATGGACAAAAAAATGGTCCACAAAAGTGGCTTGTTGGACATGAATCCTAATACTTCTGGATAAAAATGATAAACAAAAAAAAAAAAAAAACTAATATTTTTAAATACATATGATAAATGCAGGTTTGGGCAGTTTTTCAGTACTTTCTTGAAATAATCACATTAAATTTTAACTGAACGACACAAAGTACCAAAAACATGTTTAATAGATCTATTTTTCAAGTTATTAAATTAGAAACTGTGCATTTTTCACCCACCAATATAAACATGTCAAATAAGAAAATGTATCCATTCTCTTTTTGCAAAACTCTTTGTCTTAATTATTTCAAAAATAAAAACAGACATGAAATTGTGGTCATTTATAAATGTCAAATTATTTCCTATGGTGGTTATCAAAACTTGACTATTTTTCTATAAGTCATGTAAAATGTGACTAAAAAAAGTTTGATTTAGCTGGACTAAAGGCAAAAATGGCCCTCTGGATTGTAAACGTTGCCTACCATTGAAGCCATTATTGGTTTGGTCCCTTTTCTGAGGGCTCATCACTACTTTGCACAAAAGTTAATGCCAAACAACAGAACCTTCTAAGATCACTTAAAGAACATCCGAGTACCAAAAAGAGCAAAGGAAGATTCAATTTCTGATAAATCCAAAAACTCCTGCATTCTTGAAAACAGAGACTGCAGCTGTAGTCAAACCAGCAGCCTCAACCACGACGACTACAACAAGTAACACAGCTGCTGAAATAACATGACGGACTTAATAGTGATGCTTCAGAAACGTTTGGATCCTCAAAGCATGAGGTTCCCTTATATCTTGCAGCCTCTTGTATCAAGCTGCCCAACATCAGATATTTAATCTAATTTGCTGCCATGCAAAGCTGAAAACTCAACATTTACTTGTATTTTTTATGTACTACGGATTCATATTTTGTTTGCCATGTTTCCATGTTTGTTGTTGTGTACAGGATGTTTTTTGCAATGCTACCTCTGGGCTGTGTGCAGCCAGCAACGAAAAGCAGAACACACACACCATAAAAATGTAGCAATCAATTCAAATTACTGTCTCTCCTTCTCCTCCTCCTCTTTGTTTTCTGTCTGTGAGCACATCTGTGCTATGCAGGCATTCTGGCTCTCTTGGCAGAAAAACAAAATTCACCCAAAAATCCAGCTAATACCTCGAAGAACAGACTGTACAAAAGCACGGACTTCTTTACTTCTGTTCAAGAACGTAACTAATATAAAGCAACCAGAATAAATAAGGTTGTTACTTGTTGAGTGACCACATCCACTAAGTTTTACTTTTACAAGACTCTTTTAAAAACAGCAACCAAAAACAATAGCTACGTCATCAATCACTTCATTTCCTAACCGCAAATTTCATCTTTAACACTGTCAGTAAGCCTGTCATTATAACCAATTAATTAATAAAATGATAAATTAAAATTAGCTCAATAATTTCCATTCTCATGATTAATACTTTTTGAGGGGCAATTTTGTTAGAGTCCACAATCTTTTTTATTTATAATTTTAGTTGTATGTGGTTTTAATTTCCATTGTATTTATGTTTTTTTGTCATGTTTTATTTTTGACATTTAAAATGTTCTCCATTTCCTGTGTGACGTATGTTTTACAAAAATTTTACTTTATTGATCTTTTAGAGAGGGAGAACTGCCATGATTATGCAATTATAATTGCATTACTTGAAAATCTTTTCAAACAACAATATCATCATTTATTGCATTGATTTTGGGGACAATTTATCATCCAGCAAAATTGGTTATCGTGACAGGCCTGTCAGCAAATTTTGCTTGTTGAAAAATTAACAATGAAAAACTTAAAAGAATATTGTGGAGCAAAGTTACAATTAATAGAGCTAAAAATAAACTGCAAACCTGCAAACTGTGTTTGAAAAAACTAAATTTTTGATTTCAATATTAGCCAGAGGGCTGCCAAAGTGTAAGCTCATGATAAACATCATGTTTTTAAGTTTGTTAGATTTGTTGTGTTTGTTTGACTTACTCAACTACAAGAAATAAGATTTATAAGTTCCATAAAAAGTTGGAACAACATCTATGTAAACATCATTCGCACTGCAAAACATCCCTCTCATACCAATTTAAAGGTAGTAAATAGCTTTGAAGTTAGTGTGCCTGACAACTGGGTTTGCTAGAGTGTGGCTGAGTGTCTCTAATATAACATTTACTTAGTCCGAGCGCTCCTCTGAGATACATATGTTGCATGATGCGTGTCATTGCGCCTGAAGGAGGAGAGCTGCTCTGTCAAGTGGCCCCATTTAGCCTTGCCTCACTGTTGTTTGGTCAACCCACTGTGCAACAATGATGCCTGCAGGTTATGTCACAGAGAAAGTGAAGACGGAAAGAAAGAGAGCGGTCTGAAAATAAACTCTCAGGGTCACCTTAAAAGCACAGCCGAAGACGACACGAGCTCCTCTCCAGAATGCGCTTTGCAGAGTAATTTGTGCTTTTCATAGAAGTAAAGGGACTTAGTGGACACAAAGACACAAATACACAATACTGCAAACAAACTAAAATTCCTTTTCTGAAATGAACCCTTGTGCGATCTTAACATTCTGTTTACTCCCCTTACCCTACGGGTCAAAAATGACCCACCCTAATAAAGGCCCCAAAATAAAGCAGCTTGCTTGAATTTGAAGTCCAAAATCTATTTTGCATGATGAAACAATCTGTTATCAATTCAACTCAATATAATTTATTTTTATCATGTATTTTTTTTGTTACACAATACAAAAAGACGATCATAGTATTACACTTTTCTTTTTACGACAAAGCAACTGTCATAAGTTTTCTTTTACACAGTAAAGGTTTATTATTGTAATTATATAAATGTGAAGTAATTACGTCTGAATTAACTATACCGAAAGGGGAAAAAAGTCAAAAATCGGTAACTTTTTTGTCAACAGTTCATTCTTTTGTACTGTTTAGGATGTCAATTATGAAAATGCTTCTCTCATACAACAACCTTCAACATGAAATGCTGGAGATGTTCAACCTAAGAGCTTACAGGAAAAGTCATAAAATTTTAAGTTGGAAAAAGATAGTTTAAGGTATTTTTTTCTACAGCTAAACATGCCAGTGGGTCACTTTTGACCCGCAAGACAACACAAGGGTTAACCTTTGGGGTATTTCTTTCAGCTTTGTACATGTAAAAACTTGCAGCCGATTTTTAGTGGAGAGCATCTGTGAACATCAGTTTTCAAGTGTTGTAACTGTATCCGGCGCCTGTTGGCGACCCATCATCTCTGACCAGCTTTCCTTTCCCTCCTGATGCTGCCAACACCATGTTTTCAGGTGTTAGTTC
Organism: Girardinus metallicus; assembly: GCA_903067095.1. NCBI lineage: Eukaryota > Metazoa > Chordata > Actinopteri > Cyprinodontiformes > Poeciliidae > Girardinus > Girardinus metallicus. Next base: position 9,654 of record CAEGAE010028790.1, on the reverse strand, counting down.
AGGCATGAGGGCAGTTTTAGCTTTCTGACACACAACATACAAAGACCAAAATCTTAACTTTTTCATCTTTTGATGAAAACAAAGGTCCCCAATCTTGCTTGTGGCAAAGATTATTTTAACTATGACTTTTTCCGTTCCACTTTTCCAAAGGGCTGGGTGAGAAGCGTTTAATGTCAGCTGTTATCACTATTTTTTTTACGAATCTGAAACGCTGTCAAGCTGGTGGCATGACCTTTCCTGTTTTATTCACAGTTTTTAATCCACGCCGTTGTTTTTATTTTAAAGCAGCTATGAGGCACAGTGGCAAACTTTAAACTGCTGCTGCTGCGCAAGTTACTGATCAAGTTGTTGCTAGGTAACCAGAAGCTACTCAACAGGTTGTTGCTAGGTAACCAAAGAGTGAGTGAGTTAAATGATGCCACCCACTTTGCTTAGCTTGTCATGAGAGGTTGAGCAGCTAAAGGCTTTCCTCTGCCTACATCCCCCAGAATGCTGTGCGGTTCTGTTTCAGTGAAATTATTCAATATTCTGTCGGATGCATTATCTACTGGTATTGGTCACTTTTATTGCAATATATATTGTTATTAATTTATACTCGGCGTGAACGAATCCATGGTTCGGCGTTGGAGACGCTGGGCTGCGTCCTCAGTAGCAGATTTATTAAGGACACAGCCCTCCGCTGCATCCTTGTGGAAAACCGAGAACGGCGGAGATACCAGCGGCTTATAGCCTGATGCGGCTTATATATGTACGTTTCCTTTTTTTTTTTTTCAAAAAAACTGTAGGTGCGGCTTATAGTGAGGTGCGCTCTATAGTCTGGAAAATATGGTAGATAATGTTAAAGGGGTATGCCGTTTTTTGCAAGGTTTTATGTAAGCCACTTTTTAACTCTGTAATCACATTTCCAACAGTGTTATGATGATATTTACAAATTATATTTGCTCTATCCAGTACAAAGCCTGTAATTGATAAATAGCAGTTCTATTATAATTCAAAAAGTTTTAAATTTGAAAATGTCCCTTAGCAACCCAGATTTATATTTAAAGAGCATTTCATTTCTACACTTCACTAAATGCATGCTGCTTGTGCCCTATACGTTTGCAGCCATAGCTTTGAACACAAAAAAGCTGAAATTTTAGTAATATGAAGTACTGTATACCGTCTTAGATACCATCAGTTAACTTTGTCGGAGCCCCACAATTCTGAAGCACATTAGCTGAAAGTGCTTCTTTTTAAGGGCTTTTTTCAGCTACTTTCTAGCTGAAAAAAAGCTACACTCTAGAAGACCAACTCCGTCCTTAAAGGTCTGTCCATCAGCATAGGGTCCGTCTGGTCAGCCATTGTGTATGACTTTGATTTTGTCTTTATGCTCTGCAAACACAGCATACGAACTCATTCACAGGCTCGCTGAGCTGCATGTCTTACAGAACTGTAGGCTTTTTACCTTCAGAGGGTGAGATGAAAATCAATGTTGCCTGCCCTTTAAAACAATTCACAGCTGTGGACTTTCTCAGGGGGCTGGAATGAGCTCACTGCTCCCGCTTTCATATGTCTTACAGCATGGAGTTCTGCAGTAACAATCCGTCCACTCCCTCAATTTCCTCAAGACCCTGATTAATAGATGGTATTCACTCAAAAATAGGTATTTTCTGAACTGGATGTTTATGGTAGCTCATTATAAAATAACACATTCTAGTTAGGCTTCCACACTTTTACTGATACACGTCTATATATAGACCACAAAACGCAACACATTGTTTGGTAGATCACAGCTATGTTTTTGACTGAAAATATGAACTAGGCAACTTTCAGCTCTGAGTATACGTGTAGAAAAGCAATATGACTCCAGCCAATCAGCAATACAGTTTGACCTAGACTGACATTTATGTAAACATGCATTCCACTTCACTTAAAGGCGACTTATTATGCTTCCTTGAACGGGTTAGGACAGGTCTACAGAATATACAAAACATTTTTATTACATTTTTTGTACAAAACATTCTCAGATAAGATTTTAGTCTGATCAGTTCTGCCCATTCTGAGCATCTTTTAGAATGAACTGTCCCTTTAAATCCAAATAAGCTGCTGCTTGCCATGCCCCACAACTCAATGTTCACTCGCAGGTGAAAGTAGCTGAAAAAAACAATTTCACCTGCGAGTGAAATACAATTTGTACACAATTGTACATTTCTGAATAGCAGTAGAAGAATCTTAAGTAGTTTCTGAATGGCAAATCATCAACAAAGCACTTGTCATTTCCAGCACATATATGTGCTGATAATAAAACAAGCTCACCAGATATTCTAGAATTTAGGTTGCTAGGTGACAAGTGACGCGCCGCTGTGGTTGCTAAGTAACGGGCTGGGTTTTGCTGGGGTTGCTAGGTCAGGGGCATTGCCTGCTGATTTGTAACTTTACATTCTGGAGGTTTTTGAAACAACCCATTTTCCAAAAGACACACACACACACGCACACGCACACGCACACACACAAAAACATTAACTTATTGCCAAAAGACATTTTTTAAGCGGTTGGGCTGTTTTTAGAAGCAGTAGTTTCCCAAATGGAAGATTTGTTAATTTTGCATTATACGTCATCCTTAACATTTCAAAAAGCTTCAAGTAAGACAAGCGATACACTTTTGAGTTCCAAAATTAGCGCATTCTGTATTACATGCAAGATAATATTTCGGGAAAGAGAGCAGCGGGACAATAAGTAGAGGATAATAGATGGATTACCTGTGCTCTGACTCGTGGATTGAGAATATGACTCCCGATGTGGAGGACTTCTGCTGGATGGTGGCCAAGAAGGTGAATTCACTTTTACTCCTGAACAGTTGCACCACTCTTTCTGTGATGTGTGGTGGGGCGTGAACTGCCCTCCCAACATCTACAGGAATAAAATAAAATAAAGATTAAACTCTTTTCACAGCCAGTGCACCGTCTTGCCCCCTCTGTGCTACTGTCACCAGTATGAGAAAACTATTACTGGGCTCACATGGCAAAATACACAGTGGTATTTTTGCTCTTGCACTTCTTTTCTGCAATACAAGTTTGCCTAGCATATTGTAAAAATAAATAAATAAATAAAACTGTTGGTGTGATGAATCTTCATGTGCCAATTTAGCAGCCTTAACATCTTTGAGTGGATTTATGCATCTTGTCTTTTGTACCAAATATGTATATTTTTTCCTTTTTGGGCTGCAGCAATGTTCTTCTCGGTAAAAAATAAGCGCAATTCAGTTATTCATAAGCTAACTAAACAATCAACTTTAGCAGAGTAGTATGTAAAATATAGACAAATATCTCCACAATCTAATCAAACTAAATAACCTTACACTGTACTTTATGTTTTCTCTCAATAGTCTTATTCAATCCCTGTGTAATTAGTGTGAAACAAAGATGAACCAAATCCCCAAAACTCACTGGAGACAAGAAAATACACAAAAACAAAATCAAAATATAACCACCTCTAATAGAGCGTCTAGGAATTGAAAGTTAGTTTGGGTTCAGATGAGAAAAGTCTTGTATAATAAACATTAAGGCTCTTTATGATCTAAATTCTACAAAAATCCACTGCTAAAAAGCCAGGCCTTGATATCTGATTTTATACTAGTTCTAGATCAATAACGCTAGGATGCCGAGTCGTTTGTGTGAAACGGTTCTGATTAAACATGCCCCTAATGATGATCATGATTACATTCGGGAACTGCTGCAAACTCATTAGAGCCAGATAATTTAATTAACCTGTTTTCAGAACATGCAAAACATCCAACAATGACATGGAAGGCCTGTCACAATAACACATTTTCCTGGGCGATAAATTGTCCCAGTAATTATTATGATAAACGATAATACTGTTTTGAGACCATTTTCAAGTAACGTCAATGTTTGTCCTCTCATAAACCAATCAACTTTAATTTTGTTAAAAGAACACTTAACACTGCAACTGGAAGATATTTTAAATATCCAAATAAAAACCACAGCCAACAGAAAGCATAAGTAAATCATAAAATATTATCGGAATAGAAAATATTGAGCTCATTTTAATTCATCATGTGATTAATTGATTTACTGCGACAGGCATAGGGAGGACTTGTGCACATGCAGAGTGGAGGGAACACGTGCCTGAAACCCCAGAGCTGCAACTCCTGCACTTCCACAATCCAAGCTTTACATGACAGACAGTCCAGTGGAGAGAAGCCTGTAGTTGTTTCAAGCAAAGGGCTTTTAAATCTCCCCAGGGTGACAGCAGCCTGCCTGCCCTCACACTCAGCCTCCCCACTGTCACAGCCCAGTTGATGGAGAGTCACTTCTCCCAGCCGCCGACTTTTTTTCCACATGCAGTCTCTCTGACCAGAGTCAGACATTAGATCATCCACTTTAATCGACAGGGACACCAGCCTCGTTTTTACGGTGAGGATGCGGTCAGACCTCAGATTTCTTAACCTTCACCCAACTGACAAATAAAATACCACTGTCACATGTCAAGGTCAACAGTCATGCATCGATTTAATTATAGTACATATGTACATGTGAAGTTCTTCCTCGTCAAAGCCTCAATCAGTTCCAGCAAATTGAGGTAATGACTTCTATCCAATAAATGTTGGACATTAAAGAACACAAAGTCCATTCTGTGTAAATCGGTTCCACAGATCAACGGTTTAATCTCAGTGATTAGCTCATCCAGCAGCAGAAGACCACACCACTTCTATCAACTAACAGGAAACTGAGGCAGAAATCCACACAGGATCCACAAAACTGGACAATAACCTATTGCTGTGATTTTAGCTGCAGCATTCAGATGCTTGAGGCTCCAGGTAGGAGTTTAATGATGTGGAAGATTTGTTCTCTCTCTTTATTATTGCTTAAACACCAGTGGTGGACAGAAAGAGCACATTTACTTGAAAACTTAAGTACATTTTTTGAGCATCTTTACTCGAGTATTTATTTTTTGGGGAACTTGTGACTTTCGACTCCACTATGTTTCTAAAACGATTGTAGTTACCTTCTCCATTTGGCTTGGGATAGCTTACTTTACTTACAGTTAACAGTGTTGCTTTTACTGGGGAGAAAAAAAAAAGGTGGGGCTTTTTTTTCTTCTCTTTTGGGCGAGGGAATGCCTTAAATAAAATTATAAAAATAGCTATAATTTTTATTGCATTTTTATGCTTAAGCTTTTACAGGTGGTATAGACTTTATAGTAAAATGGTTATACATGTCAATACATCACCAGGTCGTTTCAGCAACTTACAAGGTTCTGCAAAAGCACTCAAAAAATACAGCAATGTACTGATATTAGAAAATATAATTTGTACTTTTGACTAAGAATTTTCAAAAGTAAGTACTTCAGTACAATAACTTGAGGAAACTTTTCTCTGAGCCGTCTTTACTTTTGGTTGAGTGACTTGACTATGAGTATCAATACTTTCTCCTCTTTCCTTTTATGGTGAAACAGGAAATCCCCTTCATGTCAGGCACCCTAGAAATCTACAGCAGCAGTCTGAGGTTGCCACGTCAATATCTCTAAGACATCTTTCTGAAATGTGAAATCTCTTCAACCAGGTATTAATGTGCTTTTTCTAAAAGCAAAAAGAGCCCCAGTATAGCATTAGCATTGTGAGGTAGAAATATGTAATGACTTCATGCTATCCAGGTCAACGTGTTCCCAGGTGAAGATGCCTCTGCAGCCTGTTGCAGAAGGTCTAGTCTTCCATTTCATTTTGATTTGCTCAAAGCATTTCTCATATGTGAAAGCTTTCTCCAGAATCAGTAAAAATTTGTGCTGCTTGATGCTAATTTCTGCAAGTATTTCTGGCACTCTTTAGACATATGTTATAATAATAAGCACCTCTCATGGGTAACCATGCCAACAGGGAACTTGTTTACATGCAGGTACAGCTGATAGAAGCTCCCAAAGTTTATCCAGTGCCCAGAATAACACCTCATGTCTGAGGATTGGAAGTGAATATGTAAAAAATGTAATGCAACACAGAAAAGCAGTTATCTTTATTTATGTCAGCAACTTTAATGCAACACAAGTTGATTTTCAAATTCTAAACCTTTTTACGAGAAATTTAATTTCCTATGAAACCGTTTTGCTGAGACAGTTCTACTGCACTTCAATTTGTTAAAAAAAAAGGAAGCATTAAACCAATTGATTCATTTCTAGCTGAATCCCCAGCACTGCAGTGATGATGAAGAGCAATAAAATGGTGGGATTCTTAAAGCATGTGCCGCATACATTACTCTCAGGTTCTTGTCGACATCAACAAAACCATTTACAGTGACAGGGGGAACAGGTAGAGTGGGATGGTTTGTCACCCAGCAGTCAGGTTGAAGTTTAGCGTAGCAGGCAGCAGCCAGCTGTCGCCCCCATCTCCTTCCCCATGCTACAGCTCATCACTTTAATCAGAAGCCTGGCGCTTCCTCCCCCAGCTTGGCAAAGTCTCACACATGTCCCCTTTAAGTGGCAGCGAAGAAGAGGAGCTAGACGCAAGTCCAGAGAGCCTTCACTCACCAAAGCTGCAAGTCTCTGAGGACTTGAGTCTGATTTGATATGGAAAACTAGTGTGACCATGTTTCTACCAGATAAGCACATTACCGCATAATGCTTCAGTCTTCGCCACAGGCACAACGCAGATCAAGGCTGAATTTTCTTCAGGAGTCCAAAGTCCAGCAACCAAGAAACTTGCAAGAAAATGTCTCATTCTGCCACTCACTTAGAGAAAAACATGCACTGTATGTACTGATGTTTGCAGCTAATATCACAAAATTTAAAAATACTGAAGTTAAAGATTGTCATACATACACTGCAAAACAAAATCTTACCAAGTATTCGACTAATTTCTAGTGCACATATCTTAGTAACACTTGAAATAAGACAAAACTAGCTTACAAGTAATTTCAGGAAGATGTAGGAGTTGGTTTTAAGTCAATAATTCCTTAATATTGATCAAAAGTACTAGTTCCACTGGTATATTATTCCACTTATAACATGGGAAAAATGTCTCATTATGAGTGAAATAATCTGCCAGTGAATGTAGAACTGTTTTTAATCAATAGTAATAAATCATAGACCAAATACAAGCTCCTATGTCTTGATGAAAAGTTTATTGTAAGTTAGCTTTTCTTATTCAACATGTACTAAGGTATTTGCACTAGAAACCAGACAAAAATACTTAAGATTTTATGTCTTTGCAACAGAAAAACTGATATTTGAAAGAAAAAGCGATACTGATAGTTGCGTTTATTAAAATCTACATAGTTTACAGCTCTTCTTATTTGTGAACTATATGATACATATTACAATATGGTACAATATTTCATTTTATAATTTAAAATGAAATATTGTTTGCTTAATTTTTTCAAAAACGGTTTCAGATGCAGGTGAAAAAGAAACTAAATTGACACCATCATATAGAAAATGTAATTTAAAGTTCTTATTTGTTTCTCAACTTTTAAAGATTTCAAAGCTAGACTACAGTTTCACTGCAAATGAGCCAAGTTACACCTGCACAAGTGATACAGATCCCTGGACTTATATGTTTATAATTATTTTAGTCTTCTGCAATGAAATGATTCCAGAAATATTTTAGAAACTATAATCAAAGGAGCTGGACTGAAAATATCCTCTTCATCAAACTGGCCTTGTAGCTGAAAAAGGACTCCCACCTCATGTGCATTTCTCTGACTTAGACTAGGAAACTGTAAATTCATCAGATTGCTGTACAAACAGGCAAAAATGCCCTGTCAGGGCATGTCAGCTCACAAATAGAGCGCTACTTCATCCGTTTAATTCACTGATCTGAAAATAAAATGTTTTGAAAATTAAAATGCTAGATTTTACTATTACATACATTATGAGTGATTAAGTGCTTTTATCAGAGGAAACATGGAGATCTCTATTTGTTCTCCACAGTGTTTTTCACCTACTGCATAATTTCTGGCAGATTGCAAAGGATTTCACATACGACTTAAATGTTGAATATGTCTGCAGGATTCTGTCATAGATCTGGGATTATACTGGGACACAGCCAGGTTTATTCTCTGTGCTACAGTAAAATATGTTAAATAGGAAACATATTTTCTATATAGATGACAGCAGATTTTCCTTAGTAAATAGAAATGTACTGCAGAGTTTTAAGTTAGCTGTAATTAAACATTTACTTAAGAAACCTTCTCTAGATCAAAATGACTTCATAAACTACAGACCTATATATAGCCTCCCTTTCTTATCTAAAATAATTATGAAAATAACAGCCAATTGAGGCTGTGAGCATGTAAATAGTAATGACTTGTTTGAAGAGTCAGATTGAAGAGCTCTTAACACTGCAACAGCAGTAGTGAAAGTCACTAAATATTTTCATGGATTGTGTGTGTTCTTGTTCCATTAAGTCTCAAAGCTGCATTTGATACAATTCTCTTAGGAAGTCCTGAGCAGAATTTAGGGATAAAGCGTACAGCGCCAGGCTGGTTTAAAACGTTTCTATTGAAACATGATCATTACAATTCAGAGTTACTTTTTGAGTACCACAAGGTTCAGTATTTGAGTCAATTCTCTTTGCTACATCCATTTTAATTGAGACAATTTGGGAAAATGCAACTGCTGATACTTAGCTATATCTAAACATAAATCCTAATGAAGCTATAAAGCTAACCAGTTATGTAGTCTGCAGACATGTCTTGAAGATAAATACCTGCATGACTTAAAATTTTAATCACTTTGAATAATAAACTGAACTTGACTGCATCATCTGATAATGATAACAGATCAATTTGTAAAAGATTGAGATGACATGTTGTGAATTGTCGTTACATACACCATGTTCCAAATTATTATGCAACTTGGATTTAAGTGTCATAAAGATAATATTTTTGGTTGTGCTATTAAATTTATAGATGGTATTGTGTGTCAGGGCTCTTTGAATCACTGTAATTAATTTCAGAGAGCTGGGTTGATTAGTTTGTCTGGTGAGCTCAATTAAAGGAAATCTACTTAAGAAGGATGTTCCACATTATTAAGCAGGCCTCAGGTTTCAAGCAATATGGGAAGGAGATAGGACCTCTCTGCATCAGATAGTGTAGTGCAGTGGACAAGATATGAAAACAGATATTTAACGAAAACTGAAGCGTTATTGTACTGTGAAGAGATTTGTGGCTGACTCAGAACAAAGGTGGGTTTGTGCAGATCAAGGTTTCTGTTAGACAAATTCATCGGATTAAGAGAGAAGCTGCTAAAATGCCCTTACAAAGCAGCAAACGGTTATTTGAAGCTGCTGGTGCCTCTGAAACCTCAAGGTGGAGGATCCTCCAGAGGCTTGCGGTGCATGAACCTACTATTGGGCCACCACTAACCAGTGCTCACAAGCAGAAACGGTCGCAGTGGGCCCAGCCGTACATGAAGATTAATTTTCAAACAGACTTGTTCACTGATGACTGCTGCGCAACCCTGGATGGTCCAGATGGATGGAGTAGTGGATGGGTGGTGGATGGCCACCACGTCCCAACATGGCTGTGACGTCAGCAAGGAGGTGGTGGAGTCACGTTTTGGGCCGAAATCATGGGGAGAGAATCATTGGTCGGCCCCTTCAGAGTCCCTGAAGGTGTGAAAATGACCTCAGCAAAGTATATGGACTTTCTGACTGATCACTTT
>CAEGAE010028786.1:0-17650 GCA_903067095.1 Girardinus metallicus | reverse complement strand
GGGTTGGCTGGTTGTAGTTGTGAGCGGAGTTGTAGTTGTGGTGGGTTGGCTGGTTGTAGTTGTGAGCGGAGTTGTAGATGTGGTGGGTTGGCTGGAGGTAGTTGTGAGCGGAGTTGTAGATGTGGTGGGTTGGCTGGTTGTAGTTGTGAGCGGAGTTGTAGTTATGAATGCAGTTTGGGTTGGTATGCTAGACATGAGTCTATAACCTGGTGGTGGTACGGGTGTAGCTGTAGTTGGAGGGGCAACAGGTGCTGTAACAGAGCAGCAGATTAATCTTATCATTTCCGGAAAAATCAGAATGAATTCAAACTAAAGACCAAAGTATCGATTTCCACTCACTGTTCCCAGTTTTCACGAAGACGCATCGAAGGTCAGATTGGTACACAGAGCCGGAGGAGCTGAGGAGGTAATTAGAGCAACAGTTTAGACTCAGTTTAAGTCTTAAAACAGCAACTTCAACAAAATCTTTGGCTATTAAATCAAACAACATGATGCTGGAAGGAGAATATTTTAACCAGATATTTCTCGCTGTGGTTAAATTTAGTTTTCACATTCCTTCATGTACTTTGGGTGAATCAAATGATGCAGCTTTACCTCTGAAAACAAACTGGACAGGCATGATGCTGATGGAGTCGCTGGGAGTTTTCAGCTCTTGTGAACCAAAGCTATCAGTCAGAATGACGTTCTGTCTGGGAAAATCCTCCACCACCATCTGAACTGCGTACGGACCTTCGTCACTGCTGTTGGTGGGACTGAATGACAGAGAACAAGACTGGAAGAGAACAAGAAGGAGAAGGAAAAGATCCAAATTAAAACTGAATTTAAATACGTACATTTATTTATTGTGATTTTACTATAAATAACATTCAACAAAACATGTCTGGTTCCAATGGGATCATTCAGCAGATAAGTAATAATGAAATAGATAAACATATTTTACTTTTAGACAGATGCTTGACAGGTTCAAGACACCTCATACATATATATATATATATCTATATTACTAATATTTTCATCTTGACTTAAGAAAACCACTTTGCTCCCAGGTTTCATAAGAGTTATGTAATGCATCCCAGAGGAGTGAACTCTTTCTAATTCACTCAATGGTCACATGTAATAGAAAATAAGAAAATCCAGACTAATTACTGACAGCAAATCTGGTTTCTTTAATGTCAACATTTGATACTTACTGATGAAACGTTGAGGACAGACGGAGCAGTGCAGGTGAAACACTCTGAACCGGCTGCATATCTGCATCTGATGTCGTCTCCATCCGGGTCAGAGACCAACAGGTTGATGTTTCTCTGACAGTTTGAAGGAACTCTGAGGGAAAAAGAAACGCAGAACATAAGTTACATCCAGTCCTTTCATATGTTTATTCGATTATTTTCCTCAGAATATTTTCTTATTCATCATTTTTTGTTTCAGTTTCTTAATGAGTTGTCGCTACAGAACAAATTTAAATTTATATTACACTGATTTATCCAATCGCTTGTTTTAAATTGATTAAATCACTTTGAACCAAAATTAATTTTCCCATTAAGGAATCAACTCATCTAACTGATCTTGTTTAAAAAAAAAAAATAGGAACAACTGTCCAATTTTTAATGACAATAACAATCTGCGGCTTTATGTAACTCTGGTCTCTGGTTCAGGATGACTGATACACAGAGTTTCATCTGTGAAGATTATGAAGCAAAACATAAAACAATAATCATCTTAATACTCTGCTGTCAGTAAAATGGTCTGTTTTTAATAAAATTAGAAATGGTAACCAGAATTACCTGAATGTGGGGATGATGGCGGTTTGGGGCGATGAGTTTGGTTTGTTGATGTCGGAACGTTTTCTATAGTCAAAGTGCAAAACTGCTTTTGACGTTTCAATCCCATTTCTGTTTTCTATCCAGTTTGTAACATCAAACCTACAGTGGATGACACAGTTCTGCAATGTAAGCATGTCACGCTCTCTCTCTCTCTAAAAACTGACAAAACTAGATATTTTCTATCTGATTATAACATAATCAGCCCAACTGATGAATCTGAGGAGTTTAGGAAACACTGTTCTTGGTTATAATAATATGAACATAATGAAATATGTTTCCATTTAATGCTGAAGTAGACTTACTCTCCATTGTTTACACCCAGATATGAAGGGTAGTAACGCCAAGTATATCCCTTCTGACACCATTCACCTCTGCTTTCATCAACTGCATAAACTGGCATCCCGCTACAGTCTCCATAACAAACCCGAGAGTCGAACTCGTCACATGAGCTGAAGCTCGCCTTAAAGTCTTTGACTGCCTGTGGATTCACAGTGAAGAGTTCATGAATACATCTTGTTTTTGTTACCAGAATAAAATCTAATACGGTATTAACAAGGAAGCTCAACTTACTGGATATCCGCCTCGCTGAATGTTTCCAACGGAGTAGGTAAAGACGATACCATAATAAGAAGCCTGAGCGCCGCTGATTAGCAGCAGCAGCAGCAAGACAGACGGCAACATGGTGACAGAGTTAAAGTCTCTAGAGAAAAAACACAAGTTTTCAGAAGCAAATGCAGTTAAACGTCACCAGACAAACTCTGGTCCTTTAATGGAAAATGTCCTGGTCTGGATTTGCATGATGGACCAGGATGTTACCTGGTTTGGGGAAACTTTCTGAAAGCCAGAGATAATTCGTAAGAGGAAATAGAAAATGGTCAGATACGGTAACTGCAAAGGTCACAAACATGTTGTTTAGAAACAGAAATTCATTAAGAGTTTATCGGTGAACAAAATTCAACACTTAACCAGGTTCTTTAATAAAAAAGTCAAAGTCTTCCAGCTTATTGATATTTAGTAGCGTCCATTAAAAGCACTCTGAAATTGGGCCTCTGTCTCTTTAAGAAACTCTTCCTCTTTCCTACACTCCACCTGATTAAAACACATTCGTGTATGTCATACACTCTATCAAAAAGGTTCAATTCAAATAAAAACTTTGTGTGTGGTTGCTATTGTTATATGAATGTGCTTGTAAACCTTAAAAAATCTAGTAAAAAAAGTTTGAAAAAGTAAAAATAAACTTAAGGAAAACATTTATCTGCTGGGAAACTAACATACACACGAATATGAGTAGAAAGATGCACATTCGTGGATACAAGACAAATTTAAAAATGTGTCTGTGAGTTTTTTAAGTGGACCGGTTGATATCAGAACCACGGTGAAATGGTGCAGCATTATGTCATGATCGGTTCAGTTCTCTGCTGTGTTTGCAGCAGAGCGTTGTGGTGCGGATGGTATGTGGCGCAGACTGAAAGCTCCTTTCTGGGTGGAGTCCCATAAACTATCTCTTCATTGTTCTCTGTGGCGTCTGCCGGGTAAAACCGTTCTCAGAACTCAGAGCTGACGTTTCTTTGAAAGGTTGCAGTGATCGAGTTCGACAGGAAAGCAAACATGTTTTTGCCATCAAGAGAGACATAAACACTTTCGCTGCCAGACGGTCCAAAGTTACTGTCTGCCAGTAACTTTGGGCCAAACAATGGAAAGCCCAATGGGGTGCAGATGTTTGGGAGCTTCACCTGAGGGCAAAAGCTGGTGAATTTCACCAAATAATGCAAACAGAGCAGATTACAGAAGACAAACATCTCGTCATACCTGACTGTTGATTGTCACTGAGAAAGGCGTGGCAGAAGATAAGGTGTCTGAGTTGCTCATTTAGTTCGACATTCTGCCTGTTGACCTCCAACATTCACGATGCTGCGCTTGGTGCTGCTGCTGCTGCTGCTCAGCGGCACACACGCCACCCACTTTTTGGGCACAATGATGACCTACTACCCAAAGCAAACTCATGCAGACGGATCCGTAACGGTACCTAATAACGACATTTCTCAGCATCTGCAGGTGGGGTTTTGTTTATTTGAACATTTTTACCTCTAACTCTGCAGGTGAGTTTTCGCTACAAGCTGGGCTTCACCTCCTGCTACCACTCTGACATATGGAGCTGCTATGGTAACTGTGGGAGCCTGAATCCCACACTGCAGGAGGTCGACATGGAGGCCAGCGGAGAATGGTGTCAACAAGAAGGAACGATGACTACGGTTATTTTTCCAAGCATTTTAACACAGCTTGTGTAAGGGAGCTTTTAAAAAAACACGCATTGCAGTTGCTTTTAACATTGACCTATATCTTGAGGGTAAACCGTTCATATTATGAACTGAAATATTTTGAGTTATAGTGTTATTGATGTGTTTTTCTGTCATTTTCTTTAGTCAAAAAAGACATTTTAGTTCCTTTTCTAGCTGTAAACAGACTTTTTTCTTGATCAACTTGTCTGGAGCAACAAATTGTTCATCAGAGAAAGAACAAGAACTTTAAACTACCTTCTCATAAAAGCTATATGATCATTTTCAAGACTAGTATTCAGAACCATATTTGTTTTACATAATGAGGTTTTTTTTTCCACTAAAGGTTTGCGGGAGGCAACTGGATAGATTACATCCGAAATAACGTTGTGTCTTGGAGAGCTTTGACTTTTGTGGAACTGGGAACACGATCGGATACCAGAAAGCCAAACATTTCCCCTCAGACCACCATCATGCCAGCTGTGAGGTGCGCATCTTCACTACGCCGCAAAAACACAAAGTATTACCAAGTATTTTTGTTCCAGTTTCTAGAGTAAATATCATAATACACTCGAAATAAGACAAAACTAACTTACAAGTAACCTTTCAGCAAGAAAGAGGAACTTATTTAAAGCAAGTAAATCCTTAATATTGGTGAAAATTTTCTAGTTCCATTGGCAGATTATTTAATTATGACAAGGGAAAAATGTTTTGCAGTAATAATCTGTCAATGGAACTAGAACTTCTTCATCAACTTTAAGGACTTACTTACTGGACACATACTTCTGTATCTTGCTGAAAAGCAGCTTGTAAGTTAGTTTTGTCTTATTTCAAGTGTAGTGAGATATTTTTACTAGAAACTAGACCAACAATACTTGGCAGGACTTTTCATTTTTCCAGTGTACATTCTTTTTGGATGAAGTTTACAGAGATAACTTAGAATAACTAAAAAAAACTCTTAAAATATGTTTGCTGTTTATCCCAAAGTTCAACTGAAGCTTCCTTGAGGAACCTGTTAGTCAACTTACAACAACTACGAAGATCAGTCAGTTGATTGGAATTTGAGATAATGTTTTGATCTTATTGAGGATAATTGCCAAAAATTTGCTTTTGTTCCGACGATGAAAATGCGTGAGTTTGAAGAAAGACAAAGATGGATAACACCTAAATAAAATACAACAGAAAGTCAGAAATAAGGGTAAGATGAACGTCAGAAAGGCAGAAACTTTGAGAAAACCAGAAGGACGACAGGTTCAGCGAGACATAAATACGTTTATGTTCCAGATCAACGCCGGCAGACAAAAGATGAAAATGAAAGTTGAATGAAGATAACAGCCAGTGACTTTTGTCTTTCAGGGTTCCTTCAAACTGTCAAAGAGATTTCAACTTGATGGCCTTTGACCCTGATGGAGACAACGTTGAATGCAGATTTGGGTCTGATTTATTGTATGAATGTTCCCCTTGTGCTCCTCCATCTGTCCTAAACCTGTCATCAGTGAGTGACAAGCAGTAAAACCTCCGACCTCTACGCAGGTTTGCGCAGCATGAAATGCTTCCTCTGACTAAACCAATGTTTTTCTCTGCAGTCCTGCACTCTCTCCTTCAACAGAACCAATAGCACCAATGAAGGTCCGTACGCAGTGCAGCTGGTACTGGAGGATTTCCCACAGCGAACAATTACACTGACCGATATTTACGGGGTTCAAGAAACCAGAACGACCAGTCAGGCAATCAGCAAAATACCACTCCAGTTTGTTTTACGTGGTAAGAGCTTCTATCTATTGCAGTTTGGGCGGTACTGTGACTTTAAATAGGGATGAGCCGATGCCGATATGTCCGATACCGTGTGTGTAGTTGTACTGTATTTATAAAAGTGCTTCAATACTACTGAAACCGACACCAGCATGATGGGAGCTTCATTTCCCACAAATGAGCCACATAAAAAGAAAGAGGATAAGTAGATAAGTACGTATGAATGACTTTAACCAGCCGGGTAGAAGAGGAGGAGCTGGCGGCCGGATGGAGGCATTTCCAGGTGAACGAAGGTGACAAAAGATAAGGCTGAGAAACAAAACTTCACATTTCAACACAAGTAGTTTGATAAAACATTTGAACTACCTTGATGGGAAGTTCACAGTGATACGCCCAATATATCATGATATTGATTTTAGGTATTATCACCTGCGTCGTTGTTTTCTTTTGACATTGACCTAGAAGCTCCTCTGTTTCATCGCAGTGGACCCTGTTGTACCATCCTGCACAGAAGGATTGTTTCTTCCAAAGTTTCTACCTCCAACTCCAGCAAACAGAGCCAAGTTGTTCACCAACGTGAATCAACCCCTGGAAATTAACATCGCTGCCGAAGCTGCTAATGCTACGTGAGTGAAGACCAAAACATCTCCTCCATTCGAAATGTGGCTTAACCTTAAATACTTCATGCAAAATCCAGTTGTACCTTTTGTACAAATTCTTTTACCAGTTGTAAGATTTAGTATTACTAATGTCTATTTGGTGGAAGTTGAATATTAGCAAACCTATCTAAATCCATAGATGTTAATTTAGCTAAGTAAAAAGTTGGCATAACTTTGAGCACGAGATGATAAAGTGCCTCCAATTTAATCTTCGATATGTGTAAAATATGCACCAACAGGCACTGATGGTATATATTTGGCACATTTTATTGGTACTTTTGAAATAAAAAATGTTCTTAATGATAGCTTTAATATCTGAAATTCCTCACTGCTTTAACATTTTTTACATCTTAAGTATTTTACCTGTTACTAGAATATCACAGGTATATGTCATCAAGAAAAAAAACTTATTTCAATTGTTTTCAATGAAATAGAGGTTAAATCAAGATGAAGAAGCAAACAAAATAGTTTGTTTTTGACAAATAATAACTTCGAAAATGTGAATCAAAGGTTAGATATGACTGATAGTATTGCCATAATCATACGTTCATTTGTTGACATCATTGTTCTATGAAATGTACATTTTCTTTTCTCTTTTAAAGAATCTCTGAGCTGCTGTTCAGCGGGCCGGGCAATGTGGTTGAGAATCCATCAGGATCTGGACACTTCACTCTGAGATGGACGCCATCAGTTAGTGAAGGAGGAGAGAGCCACCCTATCTGCTTCGTTGTCCAGGCAACGCTGTAGTGAGTATCTTCTAATAAAGTATCAGCTGGATTTTTAAAAATATACTAGATGTATAAATAACACAAGAAATTATTAGTCAAACCCCTAATATGTGAAATGTGATGATCAATGAATAGGGACATTATTTTCAGGGAAAAGATAGAACATAAATTATCTAAATCTAAGCATCCTTTCCTTTTAATAGTGAACAAAGAGCTAACTCTGATCAAATGAGCAGGTTTCCACTTTTTTCCCCTTTCGGTGCTCAGCTCTCACTCTCAGTGGCTCCGCCCTCCTCAGAACTGTGTGTGATTGGTCGTTTGGCAGCTTTTTGTTCCTCAAAAACAGGAGAAATACTGAAGGGATTTGAATGCCAACCGGCACTGAAGACATAGTTCAGTTACTGAACTTGGTTCTGTTTTGTTTGGTAGATTTCTGAAGGAAATTAACTTTGACCACTTTTATCTGGAATCTCATTCTTTTGGTCATGATCTGTATCTTTTCACTACAGATCAGGGTTGGAACGCAGACGTACCGGTAAATCGCATGCTCTGCCTTTTATCCGTCCGTCTCCTGCTCCATGTTCCCACTATGGCCAGCAAGACGTCAACATACTTGAACTTCTTTGTTTGAGATAAAAAACTGACTGCTGGCCGTCAGAGTTTTCTCATAGCGCTCAAATCTTAACATAAACATTCCTGATCTGTGTGCCGATGGCATTGATTTCATGGGAAATCATCTTGTTATAAGTGAATTTATCTACCAAGCTCCCATGTCTTACTTTTAACATAGTTTTGTCTTATTTCAAGTGTACCAACATATTTCTACTACAAATGATGCTAAAAATTGTATAGCTTTAACACCGTTTTTGCACTTTGCACACCCCTGGTCTCCAGTTTATGGCATTAACTCTCTCTTTCCACAGTTCAGAGAAGTATCACTCTGAGCTTCGATGCGTCATTGTGCACGTCGAGGCTGGTGAGTAAACTCCCCGATCTCATCTTGATCTGTCAGTTCAGTTTGTGATGAAACTGCTGATTATGCTTGTTTATTAAATATACGATCCGGTTCAAATCTCCACTGACCTACTCTGAACCCGCTGTCCTCTAGGGATGGTGGCTCGAGTGAACATGAAGGTTTTGTCTTCATTGTCACAGGGAGGACGCGTCAACGAGGTCGTCCTGCAAAAGGTGAGATTTTGTCTGAAAACTACAAAGAGAATTGCTGGTTTCCCCCGTTTCTTATCACTTACAATAGGGGTGTCCAAAGTGTGGCCCGGGGGCCGTTATTGGAACTTGGGCTGATTTTTGTGTGGCCCAACATCAAAAATGATACAAATTTGCAGATGAAGAGTTTTAATTTGTAATCATGGTAAAATGATTTCCAACAGAGTTGGGTAGTAGCTAGTTACGTTTACATTTACCTGAGTAAAGTTTTTGTTTTTTTAAGTACTTTTAGGAGAATTTTTGCTATGCTGTGCTTTTACTTTTACTTAGTTTATTTTATTATGACATATCTCTGCTCTCACTTGAGTAAAACTTCTGGAGTTTCTACCCACTTAATAAAAAAACAAACATGTTTTAATCAGATATTCCCCAGACACACACCTGCAGTTTTTGTTAAAGTTTCTGAAGTTTTATATTGAAAGAAACTGATTTGGAAAAATTTTCTTTTGCCTGATTTTGTTGTTTTTAGTTACTTATAAGAATTATTGTCACTTTTTTGCTTAAAATATCAAAAACTTTATGTTTTGGTCCGTCTGATGATGTAATTTTTAAATAGTAAATGATTGATAATTTGATCAGTTACTCAGGACTTTTTACCAAATACTTTTTACTTTTACTTGAGTAAAAATATGTTTACGTAGAGCTACTCTTACTTGAGTGTCAAACATCATGTTCTTTGACGCACTTTGCGTAGAAATTAATATAATCTGTTGATTTCTTCATTTACAGTTTGAGAGAAAGGGTCGACTTTTAATAAATTAAAACAAAGTTTACGCAAATTATTTTGTATTTAATCTGGAAGCAAAAGTAATAGATTTTTAGTTTTTTAAAGATAAATGTATTACTTTCCAGATTAAAGATGAGCTGGTGAGCCTGGGGCTGCCGTCCAACAGCACTCTGCTTGTTCTGAAAAGCAGCAGCACGCTAGCCAACGCAACAGCGACATCTGGTGTTTAATCATGGAAAGTGCAGGTAAATGTGATTTTATTGTTTTATTCACATATATTTTCCTGCATATTTTCTTACACTCTCTCTTTCTGATCTCATTTCAGGAGTTTTACTGCTGCGGCTTTTATATGTTTCATCCTTGGTTTGAATATATTTACGCCTTACGTTTTGATCCATCTGATCTAAATTATTTTTTTAGATTCTGATCAGGTTTGCATATATTTTTCTGCTTCGATTTTGACAAATCATGCTAAATGGTTCTAGGCAGACATTTTTTAACTTTAAGTAATCGCAATAAAATCAAACATTTTGACTATTGTCTGTCTTGTGTTAGACTTTAATATTTAATAAGCCTTATTGTCC
Source organism: Girardinus metallicus (assembly GCA_903067095.1). NCBI lineage: Eukaryota > Metazoa > Chordata > Actinopteri > Cyprinodontiformes > Poeciliidae > Girardinus > Girardinus metallicus. The sequence continues at coordinate 7,877 of CAEGAE010028786.1, read as the reverse complement.
TTTTCTCTCAACTAACCAGATTATATGAAACATGTCACTTCCTGCATATTTAAATCATCAGAATTTAAAGTGTACAAATCCACGTCAAGCTGAGGCAGAGTAGATTAAAAGACACGGGTTTTATTTGAATTTTAACGAGCAGCATGTCAAGAAGAAAAAAAATACACAGGTCACGGTTTCGAGATCGTAACACCTGAAAGCAAACAGAGTTCAGCTGTAAACTTGTTCATCAAGAAACCACAAGATATCAAACTCGGTTTGCACTTGACACAAACGGTTGCAGGAGACACATACAAACGCTGACTTTTATTTTAAAAAAAGACATTCTGTCAGCTGCAAAACCACTTCTTCTAAACTGCACAGTAAGTCGTTTCCCTCAGAGTTTTCCCAATGAAAGCTTAAAAACATCTTTTACTGGGTTTTGATGAGTGACAGAAGTTCTAGATTAGATACTTTTGAGTTTATTTAAATAATAAAAAAATAAAAAAAGTTTTATGAGCCAAAAAACTGTTTGAGTGGCGGCTAACTGTTAGCTTCTCCGTTTGCGCAGACGTTCCTTCACATTAGTTGGAGCGCTTGTTTTGTTCACCTGTGTTGGGTTTTTATCTTAATTAGTGGTTACACTGCAAAAACAAAATATCAGCTAGTGCAAATGTCTCAGTACACGTGAAATAAGACAAAACTTATAAATATGAATTTGTCTTAAGTCAATAATTCCTTAATGTTGATTAGTTTTTCACTTATAGGAAAATTGTCTTGTTATAAGTGAAATTATCTCGTACTTTTTTTTAATCAATATTAAGGAATTACTGACTTAAAACAAGCCCCTACACTGCAAAAACAAACTCTTTCTCTTTTTGTTTTATTTTCTAGTTCAAATATCTCAATGCACTTGAAATAAGATAAAACTAACTTACAAATAACCTTTCGGCAAGACATAGGAGCTTGTTTTTAGTAAACAAATTCCTTAAAACTTCAGAATAAGTAAGATTTTTCCCTTATTATAAGAGAAATAATCTACCAGAACTTTTTCCATCAATATCAATAAATTACTGACTTAAAACAAACTCCAATATGTTGCAGAAAAGTTACCTGTAAGTTAGTACATTTGACATAAAACAAAACTAAGATATCTGCAGTAGAAACTAGACTAGATATACTTGCAGTGTAATGGAGAGCTGCGATGAATCAAAACAAGCGCACCCTAATAAAATAAATGGATAAACTGCATTTATCACAACCAAGGAAACCAGCACCCTGATTGCACACAAACACAAATTCAACTTCAAATAACAAAACTTTGAGTTTCTCTTCCCTTCCAAACCTTTTCACACAACATTAATGCTAGAAATCATAATAAATATCTCAGAGATTCACAGACGTTTCCCTTCATAATGAATCAGTGTAAAGCATGAACCTTCACACCCGGAACCGGAACCGGGACCGGGATTCACCACAGCGGACAGAAGTTATGAGAAACCTTCAGAGAACATCATCCAAACTAACAGCAGCTTCTGTTCGACTGAACCCAGAGAACTGCTGAGTCTAAAGAAGTCCAGTGAAAATGAGAAATTACTTTAATTATAACACTTTTTACATCTGCATCGTTTTCCCATTTCTCCAATGAAACCTGAACAAACATTTAAACTCACTAAAGTTTCACTCAGCAGGACATAAAAAGCCCTCAAAGAGGTAAAACTGAATCATTGATGGAAAAAAATAAAAAAACCTGAAACTTGAGCACTCAGCTTCATTAATTAGCATTAATGAAGCTGAGTTTTTTTTTTCCTTCCCCAGTGGAGTAACTATTTTACAAATGTCAATGTGTTTTACAGAGATTTACTAACTGTTTGCAAACAATCAGTGATTTTTATCAAACAATTACTGACTGTTTGATCAAACATTTCATCCGTTTTAGCTTTGGAAAATGAAAGGAAACATACAAAATTTTCTTTTTTTTTTTTAAAACCTATTTTCAGTTAACCAGTGTTCACTAGTTTTATGTTTTTTTTAAGTTCAGTTTCATTTTTGTTCAGAATCAAACCGAGGAATTGTTTCAGGTCCAGTTTGGTGATCTGATTCATTTTGCTTCATATTTTAAACAAATATCTGGCTACGTTGTGGCAGAACGAAACTATAACTAATATGCAACATAAAACGTGCTTTAAGAAAACTTCACTTGGTAAGATTTTGAATCTCTGCAAGTTTCTCATAATTTCTTTCCAATTTATTCACCGAGTGGCAAAGGGTGAAGAGGCTAATTAACATAATATTAGCATAATTCAATGCCAATTATTCCACCTTTTCAATTAGCAGCTCTTTTTGCGATGCTTTTTGCGACACTAAGAGTCATTCATAAAGCACCTGTGTGTCTGGACCCAGGCTGGACACACGACTCAAAATAACTATAAACACACTTATGTGAAAACACAAACGGGATGAAGTTGCCTTTGTTTTGAAACATTTTCATGGTCAAAATGATCCATCTTAGTTTTTATTAACTCTTTACGTGTTCTGCCACATTTTTCTAACATGACTGCAAACATTGTCACACTTTTAACAGGCTAAAACTTCCCAAATGTTGGCTAGCAACAACAGATTCTGCCCTTTATTACTAAATGAAAAATGACTGAACAGCTTAACTGACGGCTGCCTCCGCTTGGCTAGTTGCAGAAATTGCTCTAATATTTATTTGTATTAAATACACCTGTTTAAACAGAATATCCTATTCTTTGTTAGGTTTCCAGCTCTGGTTTGCTTATTTGCACTAATACGGTTGAAATACTGGATATTTAAATGCTCTTTTGGTACATCAGTTAGCTGTAGCGCTAGCTACAAATGCTAGCTGACATCTAAGACACCGATTAGATTCTTTATGACATTTAAAACACAAACTATGTAATTCACTACACGTAAATCTTTGGTTTAAGTCTAGAAATCTTAGTAAAATCTATAGAAACACTTGTTATTAACTTGGTAATGTCTGAAGTTTTGAAGCCAAAACTGCAAGTTGCTGTCCTAAAAATGCTAATGCATGAAAAAAAAAAAGAAAAAAGAAGCTGACAAAAATATTTTTGTTCTAGTTTTAGTCAGATAAACTAACACTGTGAAACATTTTGGGGGAATCAGGTAAAAAAAAAAGTAAAGGTACAAATTAGAGAAGGGCTGAAATGAGCAGAACTCCTAAAGGACGAACTATTTTCCCAGAAATTAAGCAGAAATTTATACTTTTTTTGTGTGTGGAAAGGCAACTTCATCCCTTACATAAAAGTAAACATTTATAATGAGAGATAGAAATAGTACATATGTAAATAATGGTTTCTTAAGTTGTGTAACAGAAAACCTAGAGTGAGCGTAACTCTGAGCAAAAGTCATAAAAAATAAAAGTAGAAACAAAAATCTCTTCATGGATGTTGAATGGCTCCTGTTTGTGTTTAGCATTAATGTAAATCTGTAAATGCAGCAGAAACATTGTCTTATCAAAAAAATATTATTAAATCATCCAGACTTGACAGATTAATCAACTTACTTGCACAAAATTAAGTGACGGAAATACAAAATGATTCCCAATTTGACCTGCTAATTTCATTTCTATTCAAACGCAAATCATTTTTTATCCACATTTATAGAAGTTTCCTGAGTTTCTGAACTTGTAAAATTTCTCTATAGGGACCAAAAACCCTTGTAATAAACAGCAGGGGGCGCTGCAGAGGTATTAAAAAAAATAAAATGATTAAATAAGTCAATCATGGTGATGAAACGTCACTTTTCTGTTCGCTGATGATGTCGACAAAAGAAAATCAAACAAGAAAGGAATTAAACTGAGAAAAACTTTTTTCTTCTACCTTGATGCTGATGTAAAATTTAGCTGTTGAGTGTTAAAGTGCCTGTTTTAAAAGTGAAAAATTAACTGAAACATGGAACTGAAATATTCAGGCTTGTTCGGGTGTTTGAAGGTTTGCTGTTGGACTCCATAGCAACCACACAGAAAAACACCTGAAACGCCTGTAAATCAGGGATGGACGGGTTCATCATGAAAAATCTGCATAAATTATTTAATCACTTGATGAATTTAAACAAACGCAATAATTTTGCATCCATTTTGTACGGTTTATCATTTTTCTACCAAGAGCTGGATGATAAAAGTCTCCAGTCTGGGATTTTAATCTCAACTAGCTGCTTTTTTTTTTTGAGGAACAATTGTGTTTACAGAAACTTCAGAAATCGTTTTGTTTACTTATTTTGGAGATTTAAAATGTCTTCCTATTCCAGATTTAAATGTGCATCAGAATTTAAAGTTTATTGATCTTTGAGGATGTGTTCTTGTATTATTACGCCATTATTACCATTATATTACTTGAAAATGGTCTCAAAACAACAGCAAAAAATCGTTTATCGTAATAACTTTTGAGACAATTTATCGTCCAGAAAAATTTCTTATTGTGACAGGCCTTCGGACCATTATTATTTAGATTAGATTTATTGTTATTGGAAAGTGTTTTTAGCAGTGCAACGAGATTAATATTTCATACCAAGTAGTAGTTTTGCTTGAGTAATTAATCATTTTTCCATTAATTTTTGCATTTTTTGATTTTTAAAAAGTAATGTACTGAAATATTAGTCGAAGTTTGAAACTTTCGGTCCATCGCTGACGTACACACTGCATGAAATCTGCAGGGAAGAAGTCATTAAAAACGGACTGATTCTCCCAGTTCCCAGAGAAAAGCTGCTATAAACAGATACATGAAGATCTGAGGACTTGCTGGTCGTAAAACTTCGGGCCACAAGAAGCTCAGTGCCATTTCCTCGCTCCAGGAGTTCAGTAAAAAGTGTTTAAGTCTGAAGCTGAACCGCTTCTTTAGGTCCTAGAGGGTAAAATTGTTAGGACTCAGTGCATCACTCATTCATTCGTTCATTCATTCGTTCATCATGTGAATGCAAACAGGCTCTGCTCAGTCATCCCTTCTTCATTTTCACCTCTCAGTTGAAAGATGAGACATCATTTTAAAGGCAGCAAAGTCATTCTTTCGCACACAAACATCCGCTCCTCCGCTCGCAGGTCAGAGGCCAGAGGTCGGAGGTCAGACGTCGTAGTCGGGCAGGGCGGAGTAGCTGACTCCTCCGGCCGATGGCGGGCTGGTGTGGAGCGGCAGCAGCCAGCAGAAAACCGAACCTGGTGAGTCGGGAATTGATTAGGATTTATCGATTCTAAGTCTTTCATTCAAAATATGCACCGTCTTCTGCCAGGACGCCATCTTGCATATTTTCCAAATCAAAATACAGAGCGCTTACAAATACGTCACGCGTTACAGGAACCGATAAGCAAGCAGAGAGAGGCAGTTCTGGATTCCCTCCTCCTGTCGGGATGAGGAGCTTTAGTAAAGACGGAGACGGACTGAGACCCACCTCTACCGAAGACCTCCCTCAGCAGGGCCAGCTTGGGCTTGCGGGTGGCGTGCGGGAGGTGAAGGGGCGGCTGCTGCGGAGAGGCGGAGGACGGCGAGGAGGATGAGGAGGAGCGGCGGTCTCTGATCATCAGCCGGTTCTTCATCTGCTCAATGGGAGTCTCATCAGTGATGATGGAGATCAGCTGAGGGGAGATCAATTATTGATTATTCTGACCATTAATCAAATAAAAACTGTTTCCCTTTAAGCCTTTCACATAAAATAAAACAAATAATTCAATAGCTTCTTTAAATAAGACACAAAACATTTTTATTGTCTAATTCTTTAGCAAACAATCATTTGTAATTACTTATTTGAAATTAGCCTCTTTTGCCTGCTAAAAAATACTTTTAAGTTAGTTTTGTCTTATTTCAAGTGTACTAAGATATTTACACTAGAAACTAGGCCCAAGTGACTTGGTAAGATTTTTTGTTTTTGCAGTGAAGTGAGTCCAGGACCAGTTCAGAGGCAGCAAACGGAGTCGTTCCTACCTGATCATAGAAGATGACCATGACGAACACCCCGAACAGCACCGACTCCACCAGCAGGATGAGGTAATGAGCTCTGACCCCGAGACAAGAGGAAACACGCCGTGAACAGGAAGCTTCAATGCCCAGAGGTGCGCCCCCTGCTGTCCACTGAACTCACACTATCAGATGTTTGCTCGGCGACTCCTCCGCCTCTTTGTCGGCGTCGCCTTCCCTCTCGTTCCGGATCCGCCACACCCAGGCCCACACCACCAGAACCGTGGAGTACAGGCTGGCGACGCCTGCATGCGCACAAAAGAAAACACACAAGACTCAGCCAGTTCAGGTCTGATGGTCAGGTCTAAACCAGGCAGTTTGGTTTAGAGCCGCTTTCATTTTAACCACAGTAAACATGCAGGGAACAGATTACTGTAGCGACTCACCGGTGTAGAAGAGAAACTGGATGAAATATTTCTGGTTCAACTCCCCGACACAATTATTGATCCTGAAAAATGGAGGAGGAGGAAGATGAAGAAGAAGATTTAACGATGGATGGATGGGTGGATGGATGGATAATCCGATGGATGATGAAACTAATGAATGGACAGACACTCGGAAAAAGACACTTGGTCAGCCGGTTCGACAGACACTCGGTTGGACAGACACTCGGACAGACGGTTGGACAGACACTTGGTTGGACAGACACTCGGACAGACATCAGGACGTGTGCGGTCTCACCAGGGACAGTGGTGGTCCATGCGGCGGATGCACCTCTGGCAGACCCTGCAGTGGTGCGCTCTGGGAGGTCTGTAGGTCTCGCAGCGGCTGCACACCGTCCAGCCCTCACAGCCCTGACAACAACAACCACCAGAGGCTCACTGAGGTTCTGCAGAACCAACCGAGTCGGACCGGGTCCCATCAACCTTAAACACCCAGCAGAACCCACCAACATGGACCGGTTCTACATCTGCTCCGCCTGAAGTCAGACACATCGTCTCATTTTTAGCTTTGACTTTGATTTTACTTCTGCCAGCAGGTGAAACATTTTAGCTTTGTACCAAACGGATCCATCAGGATCCAATCAGAACTTAAGAAAACGGCACATTTTCAACATTTAAGAAGCTAAAACAAGAAAATAATTCAACTTGATCAAATTCAGCCATCAGAGCTTCCTTCACTTTTGAACAGAGATGCTGAGAAACCGACCCGCTCGTTCATCCGAGACGACTGCGACCGCAGGTCCGAGAAGTCCAAGGCCGTGTCCGGGAGCGGCACCATGCCTGGAGACACAGATATGAAACACGCAGAGACAGATTTCTATATTTTTCTTAAAAGTTACTTGTGAGTTAGTTTTGTTTTATTTTAAGTGTACAAAGATATTTCCATTAGAAACAAAGATACTTGGTAAAATGTTATGTTTTTGCAGTGTTGCCTCAATTAAGTACTTTTTATGTTATGTTTTAGTTGTGTGTCGCTCAGCTCTAAGTTATATTAGCGTTTTACCCGATAATTTGCTGAACCTGAAGAGAAACTACCACAAACCCCTGATTAGCTCTCTTTAATGCAAATACTTTAAACATCAGACAGACATGAGTAGTTGGTTTAAAAATTAAAGCAAGTCTGACAGTTGACTTTAATTGACAGAACATCAAATAAAGTTTTTATGCATGATTACTAAGACCAAGCATTGCAAAAGTAACTCTGAAGATAAAAGTCTGCAGCTTGAAGGCTTTAGTGACTTTGACCAACCAGGATCGGAGAAGACGGCTTTGGAGTGGCAGGCCAGCAGCAGCAGCAGGATCAGGTTGAACAAGGATCCGTGCAGCATTCCCCAAACGCTGTGAGGGAGAAGCAGAAAATTCATTCAGTGTCTCAGAAAACATCCATCCATCCATTTTCTGTTCACCCTTGTCCCTTAATGGGGTCGGGAGGGTTGCTGGTGCCTATCTCCAGCTACGTTCCGGG
>CAEGAE010028784.1:0-27982 GCA_903067095.1 Girardinus metallicus | reverse complement strand
AAAAAATGAGTATAGTAATAACAATGAATGAGTGATATTAGTTCGTAAGCTCCAATCAATTATAATATATATTATAATAGGTGGCGGCGGATAAACGTGAACCAGCTCACCAAGTGTTCAGCGTCCTTGTATTTGAAAAACCTTTATATCAGACACGAGCTATTATTCAAATACACGAACTAACCTTTAAATGATTTAAACAGACGAGATATCAGAGCATCTGGTATGTTCACATAAATAATTAAGCTGCTAAAAACTTTATCTTTTCCTTTTTTTTTTTTTTTTTGGTCGTCTTCCGTTGACATTTATCTGTCATTCGGCATCATGGTCACTCCACCGCAGTGACCGCCTACCTTGTCGCAGCTGCTGTCCGCTAGTTGGTCCGCAGAGGAGATGCGGTCACCTCCGTCAGCTCTGGTAAAGGTCCACCAGTGAAGAAAGTGGGAAAAAAGTTTGAGCGGCAGTGATTCTCATGAATCCGCTCAATATTGTCCTCATAAATAAAAATAATTCTATTATTATTATTAATAAAAAAAAAATTAAATAAATCAAAAACAATCCTTGTCCTCGGGAAAAGGAGGCACTGCTTGTCCTTTAACTAATCAGTCGGGAGCCACACGCATCTTTGGTGTGTACGAATTCAAACATCTTGTCAGTCAGCTTTGGCATTGTTTATATGAAAAAGAGTTTAAGTCAAATCAAAGATGTAAAAACAGTATATGTATATAAATAATCTTCATCAGCTTTGGATAGTTTCAGTCATATTTCAAGAAAAGTTTATAAAAGTTCACAAAAAAAAGAGAAAAAAAATAAAAAAAACTTCATAAAAAATGAATTAGAATAAAAAAAAAAAAAAGAAAAAGAAAAGTAACTTTTTTGGTAATTAAATCTCTGCAGCCAGCTTCTGCTCTCTTGGGGAGCATCAAGGTAAGTATTTTAGTCTCCTCAAGCATCCAGGTTACACAGAGTGGCCAAAGTCTCTCTCAGTTGCTGTTTCAGCTGTCTAATTCCTTCCAGACGGGATGCGTGTGTATGTGTGTCTGTGTGTGGAGCCTCCTTTATGACTGCTGTGGCTCGAAAACTTTTTTTTTTTTTTTTTTTTACCGGGCTGAAACAGATTGGTGTGTTGTTTTAATGTGAGGGGGGAAGGTTTTTTTTTTTTTTTGTAGGGTGGGGGGGATGTAAGGAGGAGCATGGGTTGAATAAAAAGGCGGCAGAATAAGAAAGAGACCCATCGAAACTCACTCAGATTCCCAGAGGTGGCGACACAATAGATGCATGCAACCCATTCAGCCCCCCACCTTTCAACATTTTTAATTATAATGCTTAAAACAAATAGCGGATGATTGGCAAAAAGGCAGTGGAGGAGTCTGAAGTAGATAAAACTAGTTTATAAAGTAGGAGGCTCTGGAAGAAGAACCAGATCACAACTGAGTTGTATAGAAATAAAGCACGTGGAATGTTGGAATCTCAGTCATCTCATTGATTCTCTGCATGCAGTTCACGCTTTTCACCAGCACGGGGTGCTGTTCTACACAGAACGCAGCGCAGGAGATCCTGTCTGTACTACAGTAGCGCTGCGGAAGTCTGAGAGGTTATCGCTGAAGAGCAATACAGTGAACTCTATCATTGCACTTAGAACATGTAGAACTTTCACATATAAATAAGTCTGCTTTTGTAAAATCTGACAAAAATAACGCTTTATCTTTCTCTTTAGTCTCACTCCATCATCCCAGATATGAAGTGGATCAGAGCAATCTACACGCACATGCTGCAAAATGAAAAAGTTAGCTTTTGATTTTCACTTTCTGCACCAGAAAACACTTGACTTCTCATTTAAGCAATTACTTTGCAGATCTCTAGTAAAGTAAAACGTATTCGCTTTTCTAGATTCCAAGTTCTCCGGAGCATGATAATCAAATTGCACATTTAAGAAAAAGCCAACTGATTCTTGGTTCTTGAGGATGTTTCACATCCCATCCAGTAGGCTTCTTCAGTTCTGGAAGTGATTAGGAGCAACAGGTTTTTCTATAAGATGTAGTCAGAAAAATCACACTAATAAGGTATAAGTTTCAACCAGAATAAACTCTCAAATGGACTCAGGTCTGGACTTTGACTGCGCCATTCCAACTCACAATCATGCTTTGATCTAAACCTTTCCATTGTAGCTTCTTTGCTCTTTGTTTGAGGTCATTGTTCAGATGGAAAGTGAATCTTCACCTTCAACTGTAGGGTTGTTGGGGTAAAAGAGATAAAATTATTCACATATTATTAATTGTAAAAGAAAAAGAAAAATGCTGAAATCCTTGTATTCTTTTCCTTCACAGTTATGCACTACTTTGCCTTAATCAGTCACTTAAAAAAAAAAAAAAAAAAAAAAAAAAAAACGTTAACAGAGCAGTATGAATACTTTTTTTTGGGGGGGAAAATTATTCTTCCCATCCCGTTCTGATTGAATTATTTATGCAGTGTAATTGCAGTTTTTCCAAATATATTTACAGATCCTGATGACCATCTCCGTCAGAAAAATGCAGAGGCTCCTGGAAGCCAGCTGCAACATCTGAACATGCTTAACACTGAAGCATGGTTGTTCTGATGGTCCCTATTTTGACGTACGTGCTCATGTTAGTACATTCCTTGCTGCTTCTTAGGTTGAAAGCAAAAGTGCTGTAGGTTTCAACAAAAGTCCAACCGCAGCATTTCCATAGAAAATCAGGACAAGATCCCCTTGGATGCATACAAATGCTACGCTGTCAGCTGCTATGAAGGCAAGAAGAAGCAGAGTGTTGGTGACTATTGAGCAATCATCAAGGAGGGTAAAGTTTGCTGTTTGTTCACAAATCTTTCATGCTGGCAGATAATGATTTATTTCACTTGTGCCTGGTCCATTTGAGCAGCATTTTTGTGCAGCTTAAGTTTGAAGGGGGTGATTTTGACGTTTTTATTTTTAGATTTTTGCTGTGGTTTTGTGGTTTTCACAGCACTCTGAGATCTTATCTGGGACCTTCAAATCAGAGACAACCTGGGACACGACCAGAGAGACCAAGATGAAGAACAAGTCAGAGATTCCTTTTTTAGAAAGACATATCAATCAAAGATAGAGCTGCAAAAAGTCAGCTTAATAAGCAATAGAAACAATATGTAGGTTTTACATTACAAAACCTGTTTGCTACAAAAGTTTTTGCGCTAGAATGAGGTGGTTTTTCAGTTGTGTCAACATCTGGACGTCACTACTGGCGGAAAAGACGAAGAAGACGACGGGAATGGTGGGAGGACGATGGCGAGGCATGTTTATTATTCACGCATGACTTTAACTCATTTTTTCTTAATTAATGGAAACCCTGCAGTTAAATAAGAATTAATTAGTGACATTAGTGGAATATTTAAAAAGTTTTGTGCACATTTGTAGTGGAAGAGCAGCCTCTGCTGCACAACACAGCTTTCATTGCTTTCTTCTTGGATGAGCGTTGGATATCAAAGTAAGATTTAGGAGACGGAACAACTCAGAGTAATTCACTGAGCATGCACGTCCATGCACCCACACGAAGGGTGTTAATTTGAGAAAATAGTGACAATGTAAGCAATGGAGCCATGAATAAGTAGCACTTGTTCAAAATAGCTTTACTGCTTGCACCCAAACTGCAAGGAAAGTTTTGAGTTTAAGTGCTTTGATGACAGAAATTAATTTGTAAATGTAGCCTTGTCTGAGAATTGCTTTGGTTTAACTACCATCTATCCATCCATCATCTATTGCCGGTACTTGCTTATCCTCACTGGGTCGTGGTTTGGCTGGTGTCGCTCTCCAGTGGTCATTGGCCAAGAGCCGGGTTACACCCTGAACAGGCTGCCAGTCCAACACCGGGCAATACATAAGGGCTCCAAGGCAGGGGAAGAAGAGGAAGAAGAAAAAGAAGAAGAAGAAAAAGAAGAAGAAGAAGAAAAAAACATACTTAGTTTGAGTTGATTATGTGAACTTCTCTAACTGGGAAAACTCTCTAAGCAAGAGGAATGACCTTTCAATTAGTGTAATGATTGAAGGGACCATTTAACATCTGGATGTTGTGGGCAAAACAAAAATCAAGCTGTGACAATGGTTGCCTGGTAACTGTTTAGGGCGTCCAAGTCTCCATAACAAGCATTTGATGCAGGATGCATGCCAACCTGTTGGAACATAGATCAACATATTTGATGTGTGTTGATGGTTTTGACAATGGCTCTTGACAAAATGTAAGGGCTGCTATTGGAGTTCACAACTGTTGACTATAAGATGTGTTTGTGACGTTTCTATGTTTTCACGACGTGAAGCAATTTGAAGTGATCTCTTTGGGATACAAGGAGGTTATCTCTGGTGGAATTTAGTTCACCGTTTCGCTTACAATATCCCAGATCTAAAGCGCATAGAAAATCTGTGATCTGAAGGGAAGTGAGGAGGACAGAAGATTCTAGATGATCCAGAGGAAATGGGTAGGTAGGAAAGGACAAAGATCGCAGCATCTGAAGCTCTGTCAAAGAGGTAGACTTAGTTTGGCCTAGCCAAAGTCAGAACAGATTATGTGTGGTCGCGTTGTTGAGGCACATTCGCTTTCACACACACCCAGCAAGGTCCACAAGACACCCTATGTGGTTTCCTATGAAACCCCTACCGCTGCAGTATATGCCATGGTGTTTTGGCTTCAAAACGTGTGGTTTACAACAGTACAGTAAACACAGCAGCAATCATGAGGAACAACCATTACGTGTTCACAAGTTTTGAGGAGTTAATGATTGCCAAGCTGAAAAATCTCATTTTATTTTCCATGTTATTAGAAGCCAAAAAAAAAAAAAAAAGAACAGAAGGCGTCGGTGGGACATTTGCCCATTGCATGGGGGAGTTCAGTGTTTTGGTCCAACAGTTACGGCAGATGGATAGTGAGATGCACTTCGTGTACTTTTGACAACATCGCTGTCCAAGCGCTTTTCCACATAAACAAACACGCCCACGAAATTATGACCAATCGCACAATAGCTTAGCATGTAGCGGGGAGCAAAATGTTCTTCAGGAGTATTGTGACAAGAAACGGCGGACAATACGAGGTCGAGAAGAAAATGACAGAATTTTCATTACGCAACTGCGATGAAAGCCGATTTTGGCATGTCGACCTGACTATTGTTGGTCCTTAACTGGGCTCATGTTGGCAAAATGGGCCACTGGTGATTTTATTGAAAGCAAACATTTCTTACCACAGTTTTTTTTTTTTTACCTATTGAATAAAGATACTAGAATCAAAGGTGGATTTTTTTTCAAACATTTCATAGCAGACATGTCGTTGTAGTAAATGATCCCTTTATTTTCAGGCATTCTACACATCTTTTTCCAACTGTGTCATTATACATGGTAACTTACCGTTTTGGCTAAATGCTTATCAGACAAATTGGATGTTGTTTTTACTTCATGTAAACACTTTCACTGCCGTGTGTAGTGTACGTATTACATGAATTCATTTATAGCAGAACGCCAACATATCCTTTGGTTGGTTTTGACTAAGAATGTTAACGTTTTTATGAGTTGTGGGGTTGGCAGGGAGAAATCAGGGTTCCGTGTAGTTAATTTGGGATGTGAAGAAATGGGTTTTTCGAGGTGTGGTTTCAGGGTGTGCAAATCTCAGTCAGAAACCCACCAAAGCTTGGCCTCTGACTGGATGTCGACATTAGGACTTGTGGATGCAGGGGTTATGTTAGAGGCATCGGATTTTAGACGCACACATACACACAAAGGACTAGGCTGGGTGGGATGCGGAGACATCCAACACACACACACACGCCCACGTACACACAGTAGATCTGCAGGCTCTTCCCTGGGTTTAAAGAATGTTACTCGAAGGAGGTCAGGTTGAATTGGTACCATGTGTTCCTTCTCTTAAATTCATCACAACCTTCTATCAGTGATGTCTTTACATGTCTCTGGGGTGTTGTTTGTCAAGCTGTCATTTGACCAAATTTACGGAAATTGGGAAAATCTCGCTTGCCCTCCTCCCTAGAAACGCAATCATTCGTCAGGATGGAATAATATTTAGGGAAGGCTGAGATCTTCAACTGAGTTTGTCTCATTAAACAGCAATTATGTTATTTCACTCACTGATGGATGCAATCAGACGCAGAACAATAAAGTAGACGTGAGCCTTTCAAATCCAATTATTACTTAAACATGCGTATAAATCCGCAGTTCCAAACTGAATAGAGCCAATTTAAGCTGACGGACTAACGCAGAGAAACTAAATCATCTGTACTGACAAATGCAGCCGATTGCTAATATATGTTCTGGGAGAAATTGTATACTTACTCTCACCATGTGAATGAATCATAATAATTTGGGCTTTTTGGTGATTCATTTGAGCAGTTTTTTCAGGGTGGAGCTATTATACCACCAACAAGATTGATGTATTTCTTAAGCAAGAATTGATGCAAATTTGAATTTATTGTTGATTTATTTTTAATTCCATACAGACTCTAAAATTAATTACTGTTAGGATCTGTGTGTGTTTGATGTGTTAAGAGCTTGCCTTATTGCTCATTCCTCTGTGCGTTTAATTTGTTAGTTTATTCTCATTTTTGTCCATTTGGATCCAGTTTCCTTAGATCAGCGTTTTCCTTTCTGCTAATTTTAGTTTCAGGAATCCCTTTCACTCGATTTCGTTTGTCTGCTCTCCTCCGTTCAACTCAACTCACCAGAAACAGGTGTTACTTTTCACCTGGTTGCCTCAGCATTTGCCCATGTCATTTTCCACCTCTCCCTCTGAGTATGTATAATTCTCCGGTTTCATTGTTCTTCACTGAGCTCCTTCTGTGTTCTGACTCATGTGCCCTGTCGCAAGAACAGTTAGTTTCATCAGTTGTTTATGAAAGATAGGTTTTATGGTTATCCTGAGGTCATGTCTGCACTTTTGTCCCACCTTAAACTAGCAAGCATAACACATACACCCTCACTAATGTTTGATCAAATGTGTTTTTGGGAAAGTTGCTCAGGCTTTTATTAGCCACCAAACAGACACTGGCATCATTCTGGCTGGACATTCACGCCCCCCCATTCATATCTGTTGACGCTCATCATATTTGAGTGGTTTCCTGGGATGGTCATGCTCAGCCCATAAATTTTCCAAGAACATGGAGAAGGTCAGGCCATTTTAGACGTGTGACGACTGAAAATAAAGTTGACGAATCTCAAACTAGACTTGTTATTGTGGCCAAAAAGCTTCGTCGTTGAGCATAAAACTTTTATTAAAAAAAACAAAACAAAAACAATTTATTTTCATGCGAGGGTGAGAGATTGTTGAAAACTGAACACAACTTGGTTTTCCAACAAGAAAATAATCCCACCTACTCATCAAAGCTTTGGTTGGAAGGCTCACGTTAAACTTCCTGAATGGCCTCCTGAGTGCCCTGACCTCAACCCAATTGGAGTTTTATGGACTATGCCTAAAAGCCGGGTAGCAGGAAAACAAACCAATTTAAATAATATCCAGTGATTGTGCCAAGATAAGTGTGCCAACATCCTGCCAAGGACTTCACTAATGACTACCAAAACCTGGTGGTTGGGGTGTAACTTTTTAGTGGATATTTAACCACATAATAATGCGTGCATATTGTTGTGCCTGCACGCATAATTTTGAACCCGCGTAAGTTCAAGAAGAACCACGATGATTTCCTAAATTATGCACACAGTGATTGTTCTCCTGGTTTAGCTAACCAAACTCAGAGTGACATTCACACCAAGAGCGAGTAGATGTTAACGTTGGACCAGAACTGAATTTCTTTGGGCTGTGGGAGAACAGAGACAGAACCAATTATGCTAAAGTTTATGGAAATCATAATCCAAATCCTATTATTATGCTTCAGTCTTGTGTGGCAATATTTATATTGTGTCACTTTTTAAAAATCTTGAGAAAGCAATTACTTGGACTTGGACTTGATCCTCAATTCTGACCATAGCCCATGGTGACACTGGAGAAGAAAGACTCTTTTATCAGGAAGAGACTCAATAATGGTGTGCAGCTGCCTCATTTACTTGGTGTGTGTGTGTGTGTGTGGGGGGGGTTACTTTATGTTCAAGAACCTAACAAACCCAGATAGTCATTAAAATGAACTTGTACATTTACGGTCATCACTGCACATAATCCGGCAAATTTTTTATGTTGAAATGACAAGATTCAACATAAAGCTGTTGAGTAATAGAAAAAGATCAAGGTGTGTAGGTAATTCTGAAAGGCAAGCTTCCCCACTGAAAATGCCTGAGGGCAGTTTAACAGGACATTTCCATATCTAAATAAATGAAAGGGCGTAGCTGTAAAACCACAATTTTCATGCAAATCAGAACGCTAAAACAACTGGTGCAGTCTGACGGCGTCTGTATACAAAAAGACTCAAACGTGGCTGGGGAGACATTCTTAATGGAGATGATTCTGCAGTGAATGTAGAAGGTTTCATGACACCAGCCTCATTCAGTGCTTTGGCTTCCAAGTCTGCTTTCAGACTCTTGTACCACAGTGGGTGGCCTTTGCCAAATCCCCAGTCTCCTATCACCAGTTGAACAGCTGCCTTTTCTCCTCTTTAGCCTTTTTTTTTGCTCTCTCAGTCTTGTCTCTGTATTTGGAACAGTATTGACTAATTCAGAAAGGTTTTTGCATACGATAAGGTTTTATTGCCATTTATTGCTTCTTTTTTTTCTTTTTACATGTTATTGAGTTAAACTTAAGTCATTTTAAGAGTTAAAATCAAGCCTATTTCACCAAGATGAGTGTTTCCTCAAGCTGCTGCCGACCTGTTTCCCTTCTTTTTCATGTATGTCGACGATGAATTCCTAAATTATCATTTAGGAATGATAACTGTGTAAAAATGTATGTTACACAGCTGTAAGCATGAAAAAATTAGGCACATTTTCTTCGTCTTCAAAGGCAAGGATGTAATGGTGAACGGTTTAAAACAGGGGTCACCAACTTGGTGCCTGCAGGCATCAGGAAGCCTCTGAGGATCACAAAAGTAGCTCACGGAGCTGTTCCAAAACTAAATAAATCATTAATTGGTTAAAATCAACTGACCACCTGAGCACGAAAGTTCAATACTTTATAAATACACAAATAATTATTTGTCAAATTATTCAGAATAAAGTTTGGGCTGCAATCAGCAGGAGATTCTCCAAGCTATCTATAGGTGAGTGTTTTCACTGGTGCAGACAGAGCATCTGCATAGTTTGGAATGGAAGTTTTATCAGGTTATTGCCGCGATTTTTGAGTAATACTTGCTTAATTTTTGTTGCAGTATGGCATATGTGTACCAGAAAGAGACGTCTCAGAAATGTGACATCATAAAGGGGATTATAATATTACTTGTTGCACATTTAAAAAGTTAGTAAAGCAACAGACTCGGCTCTTCTTAGCAATAATTCCACACAAGAAGAAGATCTAAGTGTACAAGCTCTGCTATGGACGGACGCTTGTATATTTTCTCAGTGCCTGCTGTTGATTCTCTCCAGGTGCTCCAGTTTCCTGTCAAAGTCCAACAACAGGCATGTTGGGTTAATTGGTGATTATACACTGACCTTAGATGTGAGTACGTCTATATACATTACCTCACCTGAATATGTTAGCATTATAATGGACTGCTGACCTATCCAGGGTATATCCCAACCTCCTATCCCAACCTCCTGTCTGAATACCAGAATAGACTCCAGACCCCCTTCAGACTCCTTTATTTAAGAGCATGTGGGTTGTGTGTAGTCTTTAATGTGTGCTTTGGATTGTCAGACCCTTCCCCCACCGTTGGTCTCTCCTATGTGGTAAATCCCACCCCTACTTATTGTTTTCTTTACCTCATCAGAAGCTTACAAGGGACTGAAGGATGATGCAATAGCTGTCGAGGAGCAAGTGTGTGTGTGTTATTTTTATTTTTTTTATTTAGTGGAAATGTATTTGTTTTAAATGGAACTAGATCACATTCCTTATGTTTACGAGCCCAGAGTCTGTAAGTTGTACAGCCGCCCAACGTTTCATTTGCAGTGCAATTCCAACTCGGTTTCAACACAATAAATAAACCAGTGCTCCTGTCATGTCACGAATGTAGCTTTACTAAACCTGCTAAGCTCGTGTTTCTACCCTTTGAATTCTCCCCACTGCGTTTTACAATGTTATGAACACAAAGTTCAGGGAGGACAGCATCTATTGGATTATGTCTAAATGCAAATGGTTGGACTGAATTTTATTTAGGGGTGGTGGGGCATCTGTACATTTTCCAGTTCGACAGCCACAAGCACAAAGTGTTTTACTGGATTTTATTTGATAGACAAACACAAAGTAGTGCATAATTGTGAAATAGAAGCAAAATAATTTATGGCTTTCAAATGTTTCATTTTAGAAATCGAAACCTGAAAAGTATTCTGTGCGTTTGTGTTTAGGCCCCTTGACTCAGACTGCTCTCAATAAAACCCAGTGCAACCAAATGAGATGAAGAGTAACTGGATTAGTCAATACAACCTGTGTGTAATTTAATATCACTATGAATCCAGCTGAATCTGAGGGTGTCAGATATTTTTAAAGGGGGCTTATTATGTATTTTCCAGGCACATTAGTGCCATTTTATGGCACAATCAAGCAACTGTTGTCTTCGGCAATAGTATCTGATGTTAGCATGTTTATATTTGATATCCACATGCTACACACCATATTTATATACAAATATGACTCTCAGAAATAACATAAAATAACTTTGACTTCGCAATTTGAAGCCTTGCAATTTGACTCTGTCTCTTTAAGAAGCTGCTACTCTTTCCGACACTCCCACTTCAGTCCGTCATCACAACAGCTCTCCTTTGTTATCCTGTTTACAACCATTCTTTAGGAGCGTTGGACTGAGAAGTATGTCAAGAATACAAATGTGCACCGTACCTTTCAGATTTGTACTTATAAACTGCAACCCATGTAGCTTTTTCCTTTGACAGTTGTGCATTACTTTGTGTTGCTCTATCATACAAGATGAAGAAAAATGTGAGAGGTGTAATAGTTTTATAACTTTCTGTAAGGTGACATTTACAAATGTGCGCAAATCCATGTCTATATTTTGCTCATGTCGAAAACACACTATTTCCCAATTGTGGTATTTTTATTAAATAAGACAGGAACTTAAAATCACACGTGAATAAGCTTGTTCACGTGATAAGTCACTACAAATTACTGTGGAAGCGACAGACGTACATGAGACATATTCACAATCCAGCCACCATGCTATCGCTCATCAGCCATCAGAGGAGACATCAGCGTCTTATTCAGATGTTGGAGTGACAAGTTCCTGATAGTTGGGAGTGGCTACGTGAGCAGCGTTTAGGGGGAAATTGTAGGAGAAGATCTATGGATTCAACAAGACCGAATGACACACAACTTTTTATGAACTGCTCAATGTTGTGAACTCTGGTGGAGCCAGCTGCATATTGTTAAAAAAACAACAACTAAAAACTTAATAAAGATAATCTACAAATAAGACTGCATCCTGTGGTTTTCACCTGTAGTAACATCTGGTTGTTGATCATGTGACTCGAGTGATGCAGAAAACATGCTTCCATTGCAGTTTCGCGAAATACGTCTATTTTGATACAGCTGAAAAACCACCTCATGCTAGAGCAACAACTGTTATCAAAAAACACTTGAGTCTTGTGTTTTTTGAAATTGGTGTGATTCCAATAAGCAAATTTACTTCTGTGATTTCAATTCGCGCAATTCTATGGCTAATGGAAACGCATATACAGAAGTCTCTGCTTTTTGCCGTTCCAGACTCCATGTGCCGCAGATCGACGTCTCTCTTTCTGTGCTTCTTTCCACATCCCTGATTGATCCTTCAGCAGTGAATCCTCTTCACCCCCCTGAACCCACTAACAGGCACGTTAATCTCTCTCACCACATAGTAAGTTGAGGTGGAGCAGTGGTGATAATGGATAGAGGTAACCTTTGATCCCAAGAGGAAAGCATCTCCCTAACCTTCTTCCTCCTGATCCTCCACCTCCTCCCTCCGGGTAAAGGCTCAGAGTTTCCACTAACGCCACAATGACCCGCTGAGCGGCTATCATCTGCGGACAGAACCTGCGGTGGGACACATATGCACACGCATATGTGCGTGTCACTGTGACCGCCTAGGAGAGAAGGGACACAGAGAGCAGGAGATTGGAGCAATCAGCGCCGGTGGCGCTGGTATTGGTGTGCTCTGTGACGGCATGTTCATTAAAGGGGCCGAGCTAGATGAATGTGTCAAAGATGTTGTTTTGAGAGGCAAAAAAAAAAAAAGGGAGAGAGGGGAAATGGGGACTGGATGGGGAATACCCCACCCATTTGGTTGTTTTCGCTGAGGTTGCCATGGCGATTTTCAAAACCAGAGCAGATCATTTTGAATTAGAGGAGCAGTTTTCGAGCTTTAGAGGATAACTCTTGCCTCCGTCGGCTCTCTTCTTCCACCCCTCCCTCCGTTCTGTACATTTCTTTCTGTTCCCTTCTCCTGTATCGGCCTCGGTTCCCGTCAGCCTGACGTCTCAGGGCAGTGCTGCGTGTTATTTGAGGTCACACAGACCTCAGGGCCACAACCTGGGAGAATTACAGTTGACATGCACTCAATCATCCCCCCCCACCTCACAATACAATGAGCTGCATTTACCAACAGCTCCATATGTTTGCAACATGGCAACAAAGAGAGAATATAATATTTCATGTAAGAAAAGCACTCCAAGCACCCCAATTTTTATGTCAAGTTTGGCCTGTGCTTTGAGTCTCTGACAGCAGAGTTTCTGCTAAATGCAAATTTTAACCTTGATTAATACCGATAGACATGAAATGCGGTGGCTTACGAAAGCACCGTTCCGTTTCAACTTGTTTCACATTTCGTTAAGGTTTTGATGTTACGGGAACGGATTTCACTGGAAGTTTAGGTCCCGGGCCAACACAACGTGGTACGAAATTGTGAAGTCGAAGAGAAATTACTGTTTTGTAAATTTGTGGTACGACTTTTCTAGTTTTGCACATCTAGAGACTAAAAGCCTCAACCAGATTGGATGGATACTATAATAACATGGGTGTTAGTTTTCCACCGCATAGGGTTTAGCAATTCTTTTGGTCTTCGAACAGGACTTCCGACAGCTTTCTTTCGACAATGACTTTCTTTTTGTCACTCCTCCATACAGACCAGATTAACGGAGAGTGATGGTTCTATTAACAGATTTTCCCACCTGAGCTGCTCATCTCTGCAGCTCCTTCAGAGTTTCTTGGCTGTTTGTCTTAGTCTTTTTTATTATTTTTAGATGAAATGTGAGATGTTCAAAGCTTATATACTGCTTTAAGTTCTCCACAATTTTACCCCTGACTTACTTGATATCTTGCTCTCTAGTTCACTCTAACAAACCTTTGAGGCTTTCATAGAGAGGCTGAGTTGTGTAATGTGTGAGTAAATGTCACACATGTGGTTTTGATAGACTAATTGGGTGACTTTTGTAAGAAATTGGCTGCAGTTAGCGGTCAGTGGCCTCGGAGTAAAAATGGATGAACATTAATAATTGGTTTCATCCTCACAAATGTGCATTACTTTGCATTACTTTGCATTGGGAAGTAAGACAAAATCCTGATAAAATACACTTATATTTGTGGTTGTAATGTGACGAAATCAAAAAAAAAAAAAAAAAGCTCAAGTGGCCTGAATACGTCTGAAAAACACAGTATGCGTCATGGCATGTGTCATTGCTTAGAAACACAAAACCTGGAAATTAATCTTAAAAAGCAACTTCGCATGAATTTGCTGGGAGAATTTATTAGTTTAGTTTTGGTTTCATGCGCCTCCAGCTACCTTGTGCAAACACTCTCTTTTACGTTCTCCTTTTGGAAAGCAGAAGGCGCTGCGACTTTCTCATCACACGTGGATGTCTGTGTTGTCATTTGTGTAAAATGTGACACTTCCTTCACCTCAGGGTTGCCTGTGCCCGTAACCTATTCTAATAAATCCCTTCTGGTGTGTTTTCATATCCATTTAGGGATTATTTACATAATTTCTCATGAACGTTGTTATAAATTAGAAGGCCTGCCGTTGTATTTCACATCCCATGCTACACATTGACTATTACAGGGCCATCCATCTACATATTAGGAACCAAAAGCTATAACACGGGATTAATGGCCTGCTACTGTCTATTACATGTAGTTTCTCAGTCAGAGCCCAAAATTATTTGTAGCAGACAAATATTCCTTGCTGGGGAGGTTTGACGCTTTATGACACAACTCAAAGAGCGAGCCAAGTAAATGAAGTTAGTGACAATCCTCTGGGTTTTCAGTACAACCCAGCGTTACAAACTGAGATTGATGGATTACTCCAGCGATACGCTGCATCAGTATGTCATTACAGCATCCCGGTCTGGTCCTCTGTGGGCCATCCGTCTGTTTGTCGACCGCGCTACTTCACAATCCTGATGTCAAGACGCTGTAGTCTTCTTCGACTAACATTTCAAAACCGCTTCTCCAGAAGTTTCGAAAGCGAGAACAACTAGAGAAGCTCGAACAAGAGTTTTCAGAAATGACGAGGTTATTCGTTGTTGTTTAGACAACGAATAAACAACATCTTAGTGATCAAATCTTTCTTTCAAAGTCTTTCATAGCAATAACTCTCTCAGATGGCCATATTGTTCAGTAACGGTAATCTTTAGATTATATTTTTATATGAAGGTGAGGTAAGAGGCACCAGTGGCTACGGACAACGGATGGATGGGTGGATGGATCTTCACATCAATTCTGAAAATATTCTGAAAACTGTGAACTATGAGAAAAAAATCAATAAAGGTGTCCTCCAAGACTCAGCTCTTGGCCCACTTTATTCTAGTTTTTAAAAAATCTGCCATGATCGTGTTTCCAGATGTGTGTCGATGACACAGGTCTTCTGTAAAAGCAGCTGGTAAAACATTGCCCCCTACATCTGTCATAGTTGCTTGTATGAGTCATCAAATGTTGCTTTCTTCAAGTGTCCGACCTTTGACGGCAATTATTCAAATCCAAAGATGACCGTATTGAGCCAGATTCAGATGTAAACTTGCAGGATGAGGTTGGATTGTTGTTTAAAACTGTAAACGTGTGTCAAGATGTTAACCAGAGCTGAGCAAACATTCAGAATAGTTTACTAGATACCATTCCATGGCACCAATGTTTCAGACATTTTTTTTTGACAAGTTGCCGTGTAGCTACTTGGTTATAAAAAGCACCTGCAACAATCAAACCACTGAGGAAGGGATGAAATGAAGTTTGTACAGGAAACCAAAAGAAAAGTCCATCTGGGGGCAGACTTTGTAAAATTAACTCCAGCTGTAAATGCTGGAATTTAAGCCACTTATTAATACTTAACACTTCCACCTTTAAATAAATATAGAAACCTCTCAGTCCTCCTATGACGTCCTTCAAATAGGAAAAGATATAAAGACTTTATTGTGCCGATATGTGACAAGGAACCAGCAACATTACTCTTAACTGATGAACTTAAACACCGAGTAGAGATTAAATCAGATTATTAGTTTAGCGTAGTGGTGTGAAAGTAAACAGATGAAGTCCTGTTGAAGGTAGGCAGCCTTATAAACAGCTGCCCGCAGGAGACTTACAGTCACTTTTATCACTAAATTGGCAAAAGAGGCATCATTACCTCCTAAATAATTGGGAGATCTTAAGTAAAAACAGGGGTTCTTACAAAGGTTGCGGCTACTGAACTCAAAATAGAGAAAACAAACTTCTTACTCAGCTTTTTCCTCCCAGGGTTACTACGGTGAATCATCTGTCTGTATTTAATCATCTGCCTCCATCGTCTCCATCAGTCATCAGCCTCCAAACAATGTATTTTTTAAAATATTTTTGGCTGACTATAATATTAAAATTATTTAACTTTTTTATTTTTGAAATACTTCAGTCAGTATTTAAGCAGGTTAACCTGCAACAGTCTTTATTTTTTACGTCGGCTTTAAGAAAGGAGCATGTGCTGCGCCTGCCTGCTTTGGGGGATGGAGCCCAAAGCAGGAGAAAAGAGCAAATGAGGACGGCACACAAATGGTGTGCACATGTTAATGAGGAGATTGGTTGTGAGTCTGTGTGTTGTCCTTTTGATAGACCGGTGACTTGTCCAGGATGAATCCTGCCTCTCACCCAATGAGCGCTAGGCATTCTGCCCACACGCCCCGCAAGGTTAGGGTCAGGTTGGGTAGTAGCAAACAGTTTTTGTAATGTAAAACCTACATATTGATTCTATTGCTTATTAAAATGACTTTTTGCAGCTCTATCTTTGATTTATGTCTTTCTAAAAAAAGGAATCTCTGACTTGTTCTACATCTTGGTCTCTCTGGTCGTGTCCCAGGTTGTCTCTGATTTGAAGGTCCCAGATAAGATCTCAGAGTGCTGTGAATTTTTTTTTTTTGTGCTAGTATTCAGACAGGAAATGGGGCAGAGAGAGAAGGGGGTGGGAAACATGCAGCGAGGTCCCAAGGTTGGGAATTAAATCCTGGACGGCTGGGTCAAGGACCGATAGCCTCTGATTGTGAAGAATAATGTGTCATTCCACTGGATGTACATGGTTTTGATTGTAACTGATTATTGGATTGGACGTCTGTATTGACTAGATGACTCAGGGATTAAAATAAATAAATAAAATCCAGCTTGGACTTTTAAAATAAAATGATATCCAGAGAAGCTGCAGTAAATAAAGTTTTGTTTTTGACAATATTTGAGACATTTCATGATAACAACTTTGTATTTGGAGAAAATTAAAATTGAACACCTATAAAAAAAAAAAAAAATAAAAAATTATTTTACGAATTTTTTTCCTACTTTTTTTTATGCCTTCAGAAAACCAAAAAAAATTTGAAAAACATCCTGACAGAAAGGATCATAATTCATGCATAAAAGGGTTGAGTTGCATTTTACCGAGCTAGGGAACGCAGTACTTTTACAAGGTAAAACAAAAGTTTTTCTAATGTCCTCTAGGGGGCTTTGTAGCATTGCCCTTCAACCCAAATTGGAAGTTTTGAGTTAAAAATTTTAAAAAGTCAACTCAAATGCCCCCAAATTCAAATTCCTTGCCTAAAATGTCTAAAGTATCTCATCAGACTCAAGGGTAAACATGTTAAAATCCATAAAATCCAATATGGCTGCCTCGTAATTTAACAATGGTGCGATCCGGCACGGTTGCCTTGTGACTAAACAACGGCAAACACTGAGGGATGAATAACAATTTTGCACCTCTGTCTGTTTGGTGACCATTGAAACGGCTGCACATGTGGTACAGAAAGACTTGCATTTAAGCTGTTGGCTGCATGTACAGTTTGTAACACTTCCTACTAGTTTTCGGGCTCGAAAAGGGTGCATGGTTATGCTGCATGTGAAGCCGGTCTCAAACCATCCATTTGGAAGTCCTCTTAGGCAGGAGGCCAGGGCTGTTCGAGCCTGTCGACAGACGTGGGGGTGGATTTGACTCTGTAGGTGGGTGGTTTGTGTCAAAGCAGCATTTGTTGGTCATTACAAGAATGCCTTTTGGTTCAACAAACACTGACGTCGCTGCACAGGTCTAAATGATCGCCCCTTTTACTGCAACCGATGTCCGCTCCGGTGCTTCAAAGAGCTACTGTCACTAAAGAAATGGCTCTACTCATGGTACTCAGGGGCCTTTATCTGAAATCTTGATGAAGGCTGGAAGTTAATAATAGGCTAATCTACCCGTGTGTTTAGCGTGCCTCGAAAGCGGCTGGTATCAGATGACTGGCTGTGGAGTGGTTAAAAGCGACGTCGGTCACCGAGGGAAGACATTTTTTGGAGGATTTAAATGAATTAAGCACTTGTTCTGAAAATTTGGTACAAAATGAACCAAACACAAACTTCATAAATCGATGATTAAAAACAGAAACGGTGTGTACGATCGTAGTTCTCTTTCCATACTTTACTCTAGGGGTCAGGTCCTGGCCTTGAGTTCAGTATCAAGTCTTCAGCTGGAAACGACTTCCAGACACCGCTTTGGAAAGCAAATCACTGCTTGTCAAATGAACCTGGCAGCAGTTTCCACTAACGGCAGCGCCACTGGAAGCTGATATTAAAAGGAAACAGGCCTCCATGAGTGCTGCTTCCTCTAATGGACGACACAAAAAAAATGGGTATCCACTAATTAGTCAGACTACGGATGTCAGGACAGGAGGATTTTTTTATTTTAAAAGCACTCATTTAGTGTTAAAATTATTACTTCCATTAAAGTGAACATCATTTTAGTGTTATCTTTTTTTAACCATGTTCAAAAAATGAATGGTTTTGTTTCGAGCCTCACTCAGAAAGAATCCAGAGTGAGGTTATTACACTAACTGCATGCATTTTGTGTTAATTTATTTTGCACACATGAGGCTAAATCGTACAGGAATTTTCTTTCAATTGAATTTCACTCAGTTTTCCAGCAATGCATATGATCTAAAAAAAAAAAAAAAAAAAAAAGGAACTCCCTCCTGGCGCTTCCTGACATATGACATTCAATATATTCGATGGACATTTTACTACACTTTCTCTAAACGTTTGTTGTGCCTATAAGTAATGAAAGAGATCTCCTGTCTAGAAGAAAAACTACCTAAAAACTTCCTTGAAGCCACAATCGTCTTTGGCAAACGATTCTAACATCTGGTCACAAAGTGACTTGTTGGCTCAGACATGAGATGATTTTTCTAGGGAGAAAGTACAGTTTGGTTCACCAACATCTTGTTCCTTTTAAAAAGCAAACACTGATTTAATTAGACAAACAATCATTAATTTTATGAATGGATAAAGTGCAGCATTGTGTATTAGACGTCAGACCTTTCTATTGTGCAGACTCAAAGCATTACAGCTTTTTATGTTTCTTCAAAGTTGCATTTACACATTTAAGATTTTATTGCTGTTACTTTCAGGGTTTCTTAAGGCTATTTTGGTTTAACTTTTGTACTCTCATAAACACCATTTGATATTGTCCATCCTTGCCTATACCCACTTGTCCTTGTAGCAGGTGGAGTCAGTCCCTGTCTCCAGAAGTCATTTAGTGAGATACATCATGAACAGAAGGCCGGTCTATCAAAGGGTAGAGACACACAACCATACACACCCCCCCACACACACACACACTAATATCTAAGGGCCCTTTAGAATAACCAAGCTGGAATACCTGGAGAGAACCCACAGTTAATATTATTTTTTCTTAAATCGAGATGAACAAGTGGCAAAACTGGACCTCTGTCTACCTCAGTCTGAGGTCAAACTTCCATTAACTTCTGTATGTTAAACAACCTCCACATTTACCCTGAGGCATATACTTCCTAATGCAGAACACACATGCCTTAAAACAAACATGGGAGCCACCAGAATGCGTCATTTCATCTTGAGTTGACAGTCGATGCTCTTTCCTGGACAACCGCAGTTATTGGCTTAACACGATTCACACGTAAACCAAAGTGCAACTCTTCCTTTGATTCCGACATAGTCAGCGGCCAGACATAATCGCCTGCTTGGCCCCTAGCCTCAGGGGTCAGAGTGCATAGTGTCAGGCCACAATTGACCCTTCAGGCCTATGATCACAGAACCAGTTTGAAAGTTGTGTGTGAAAGAACTGCCAAATTAAGGGGTCTGGACCCTGGATAACCTCAAGAGCCAAAACTGAAAAGGCCGTCCTCTACCACCGTTCTTTCAACTTTGAAGAGTTTGAATTTCTCTAAGCACTTGGGTCTGTTCTTAGGAATTTCTTTTTAGGATCAGGTATTATTATCAAAACATTTCGTAGTGGCCTGATGGAAGACTGCCTTGTGATTTTTTTTTGTGCTCAAAGGACCAATGTGTACGTCCCAAAGCAACTTTTTGCTCCAACATATTGGAGCTTAATCACTCTCACTAAAAGGTAAACCCCACTTCCTCCTTTTGCACTACAAAGGGAATCCCATGTGTTTTAGTGCCGCAGTTTCAAACAGGCAGCCTTCAAGGGAGCCTGTTAAGTACATGATAAGAACCTAAACGGCTTCCACTGCGTGACAGAAGCTGCCTTACAAAAAGGGTATAGAAAAGGTGTTTGAATGATGTTTTCTCCAGCTTTTATGTTAAAGCCAAAGCTTTAGTGCCTTGTAAACTAAGAACGGAAGGAAAAAAATTTAATCTGTAGTTTTTTTCTACCAGCAGGCCTGGTCGAGCGATAACATAAAGGAGAATCTGAACAATGCAGTTGGGGTGCAGGCATAATTCATCCAAAGGTCAGAGTGGACAAAAAGCAGCTGTCCAGGAGGAGATGAACTGATGGAGCCGCAGTCGTCAGTCCCAAACCCCACACTAACCTTACTGACTGAGCTGCTGGTTTCTTCCTCTGTGGTTTCCAGGATCCCTCTCACTCACAGTCAACTGATCTCCCACACTGACTCTTTCTGATCTGAAAGCTTAAGTCTTTCTTTTCCTGCTTTCTGTGTGTCCAACTTCCCCGTGTGGTTTATTGCTGTTTTGTCTTCATTCTTCCACAAGAGCGAAGGATGAAGAACGAAACCGAGTCTATACGGTTTTCAAATACCGAATAAATAGAAATAAATAAATGCGCAGTAAATATATCCCACATATTTTTTCTGGGCCACACAAGGACAAGAACCGACCAAT
Source organism: Girardinus metallicus (assembly GCA_903067095.1). Lineage (NCBI taxonomy): Eukaryota > Metazoa > Chordata > Actinopteri > Cyprinodontiformes > Poeciliidae > Girardinus > Girardinus metallicus. The sequence goes on along the minus strand of CAEGAE010028784.1, from coordinate 7,334 downwards.
CTGAAACAGCTACAAAAAGGTGTCCAAGAAAACCAAGTGTTTAGAGGCTGGTGTGATGTCAGACTTTCATGATGTCAACTATTAGGGTTTTATGTTGTTGTTTTTTTAGTGGTTTCATTTGGACTGGCCTGTTCTAACCTCTGATTCGCTCAGCTGTCCCCAAGTTTTCAGGACACCAACACAAATTGCCACTTATTCATCAATCACTCTTTCCAAGTGCTTCCACGCCTTTAATCTCGATGCTAATCTTTGTCGGATCCTCTTGTTTAAACCTTGGAGTGTCATGTTCCTGTTGTCACCCGGTTCTATTAGTGTTGCAGTCCCCTTTCCTGTTGTCTGTTGTATTGCCGTTAATTTGTTCCTAAATCAAAATTACCACCATAAATTGCATAAAATCCCTTTAAAGTCCCATCAGATCTGATGTTTTTCTACTGAGTGAATAGTGTTTGTTGAAATGGTAGCTTAAAGTATGGATTTAGATAGAGTCGAGTCAAATTTAAAAACATAAGTTTTCCCCAAAAGAAAAATGCAGCTGCCCTTAGAAAGAATTGGAAACGAATACTTTGCACGGCGGCGTATTAAATTTCAAGCTCTTTTCTGCAGAATAATTTTAATGAATGCCCCGTTTTGTGTCACGTTGCAGCATCCCAACCAGACTTTGACTATAGAGCTCCAACACCTGGATTTTAGTCTCTTTTTTCGTGAGGAATTTGAAGGTGAACTTCCTGGTGTGGATCGTCCTGCTGATTTATCCAAGTGCGCTTAAGATTCAGGTCAAAAACAAATGCCCTAAAATTTTCCTTTATAATTTTTCTGGTTGAGATAGAGAATTATTTATAGTTTTATCCATAACGACGATTTGTCCGGGTCCCGAGGCACAACCAGACCACCGCCATGTTCCAGTGACCTCCAAATTGTTGGACTTTTCTCTTCTCAGGCTACAGAATATTTTTTGAAAGTCTTGGATCATCCAGATGTTCATCAGCAGTAATGAGCCAGGTCTGGTCTTTGTGGGTATTTTTTTTTTTTTTGGTCAGCAGTGGTTTTTGTGTTGAAACTCTTCCATGGCCCCCAGTTATGCCTGCCCTGTCCTGGTGTTGAATAATGAACAAAGACCTTGACTAATGCAAGTGACACTTCAGGACCAACTGTCCTGCATATTCTAGGTCCTGTCACACACACCTCGACTGATCAGGGTTGGTCAATAAGCTTCTGCTGGCATACTGAGGAAGTAATGCAATCATTTGAGTCAGAGACACATCTAAAGCTTGAAGGACATTGGACTCTGAGGACCAGGGTTGAGAAATACTTCTTTAGATGTTGTCCTAAGTTATGAACGTCTGGATAAATTGCGCTCCTGGACTAATTATGGTAGGTTGGAGAATATCTTGCGTTTCTCAGTGTGGATGATGACTTTCACTGTGGTTCTAAAGCCTTAGAAAATACTTTCTAATCTCTTTTTTTAGGTAGGCATGTGTGGCTTTTTGAGACATTGCATCCCACTTCATTTTGTTAATCAGATTCCATTTAGGTGATTTCTGAATGCTTAGGGTCTTTTCCTTATGAAGACAAGATGTGGCTAGCAGTTAGTCACAACTAATTCATGCCTTTAACAAATGAGGTAAAAGTTTGGATCATTTTTCTTGTTATGTTAAACAAAATCACTATTTGAAATGAAAACATTTTGTATTTATTCACATCATCTTTGTCCATTAGTAAAAACGTTTTGGACAAAAAGAAAAAAAAAACAAAAAAAACACACTAATGGAATCCATCAAGAAGCAAATAGGCTAATCCGCAACGTAACTCGATCACTTAGAGAAATATACCGGGGTGGTCGGGGCCGCATAAAGCCGCAGTGTTTGACATGTTTTCTCATGTGTCCAATGACACCGAGGAGCCACCTCATGTGATGTCAGTCAGAGCTGAGCACACATTTTGTTTGAACCCATCTGGTGTCGAATTACAGTCCAGCTTCATTAACCGTGTTTTGGTTTTCTCCTCTTCCCCTTTCAATCCCGAGCAGATTAAGATTTCGTTTGCTCTGCTGCCTCCCATCTGTAAAAACTACTAAACAAAAACAACATCACCTGTGGTCTTCGTAAACAAAACGCTTATTTGCAGATAGAGTGAGGAAGTGATATCAGATGTCGATTTACTTAGTGGCACAAAATACTTAGTGGCCCTCGGGAGCTGATACATTCACACCCAAATATTCCTGACAAAGTACAAAGCAAACAACTCTCTAAACAAAAATGCAAAACTGACTGTCGGTACAGCAGGAGGGTGAAAGAGACAGTCTGTCAGAGATGAAGAGACCATTTGCAGAGCCTTGCAAAATTATTCACGCCCCTTGAACTTTTTCACACTTAGTCACATCACGACCACAGACCATAATGTATTTCATTCCAAGTTTATGCGATGCACCGGATCAGAGTAATGTGAAACTGTGAAGTGAGTCAGCGCTGCCTTTTTTTTCCCCCCATATGATTCCAGCCAACAATATTGAATTGTATGTTCCTCCTCTAGCTTTGGACATCTACAGATTAAAGATTTTCTTTCATAATAAAAAAAATTTAAATAAAAACTTAACCTCAGTCAGACTGGATGAATAGCATCTGTGAACACCACTCTTCAAGTCTCGCCACACGTACTCAGTTGACACAATTTTACACTAAATTCAAGGAAATGAAAGGTGAAAATAAAATCTCCCGTGATTACCTAACATACACACGTAAAGAACATGGAGATCCTAAGAGGCGCTATGCACATGATGGTTTTATAGTCTAATTTAGTCCAGCAATTGCGGTAAAAAAAAAAAAAAAAAAAAAAACGTTTCAGCACATCCTGGACAGTAAAATCTGTCAAATACCGACAGAAAGCAGGTTGGACAATCAGCCACAGCTTGGTAGAAATAGAGCCAAGACAAATGTTTCAGGGGCGTTGCTAGGATCTCAGGTGCTGCGGATGAAGCCTTGAATGCAGGACTGTTTTCACTCAACTGGAAACCTCTAATGAAAAGTACATTTCCTAATATTCTGAGAAGGATTTGCCATGGATTCAGCATCCAAAACAATGATGTTTAAAAAGCATGCTAAACCAGTTGATAAAGTGATCTCATGCTATATGACTGATTCTAATTATGTTGAAACTTGGTTGTTTTATATTCAAAAGAAATCCATCGTTATGTGTTTGTCATCAGGTCAACATTTGATTTTGTGGGCTTTGCTGTTTGTTTTGTTTTTTACGTTCATGGGGGTTCACATTGTGTGGTGTACAGTTTCTATTTGTCCATCTGCTTTGTCTTTTGCCTTTTGTTATTGACTGATAATGCATAATATTAGCATAAAAGAAGTGCTAAATATATTTAAAATCTCTATAAAACAAAAGAAAAAAAAAGTCCATCATTCAGGTTGCTTTCTGTTTGTGCTTGGAAATCAGAATGTTTGTGTTCCAATACAGAGAAATCGACTGGAACGCTCCTTGAGGTTCTTCACCAACAAACCGGCTTCAAAGTCCAATACGACTTCCGCTTTTATAAAAGATGAAAGACATGACAGCTGCCAAGCAGCAGCTAACCTCAACTCAGTGACCAAGGTCTTCTGACCGTCTCCTTTTATGTGCAACTCCAAAAATACAAAAAGAAATAAAAATGGACAGTGGGTATTATGTAGAGTTTGCAGTTAATCCTCTGATCGTTAAGTTCTATCATTTACAAAGCAATTTGTACATATTAGTAGAAATTACTTCAGTCGTTTCTGCAAAACCATCAACAACAGTCATACTGGTTTTGCAGCAAGACGGTTCTGGGCTCTTGGTGTCTTTCTGCGACTTCCTTCCACAGTCCAGAACCATAATTGTTAGGTAATTGGTGTCTCTAAACTGCCCTAGATGACAGATGAATTACTTGATTCCAGAAAAAATATAACTACTACATTTTGTTGTTGATAATTATTAGATCGATTAGAAACAAAGATTTTTCAAATGCATTAGGTCTTTGGAGAGTGCTTTGCCGGTTGGCCGCTGTTGTCATGACAATCGATTTAACGTGCACGTCTGACAGTTTCAGTGTTAACAAATAAGTCTCATGTTTATATTTTACGATTTTATTGACACATTGTACAATCCGTACAACATGTGCCTTTGTGTAGCTGCGTTTGCATGCACAAAGTGCTGAGAAACGCGTCAGTGTTTGGCGTAGCGAAAAACGAAAACATGTTTTTGCCAGCCAGCAGATCACTCAGGAAGAACTGGTAACGAGACGGCGTTGGAGGGGCTGTCCTCTGCAGCGAAAAGCAAAGTGGTTACCAGCAATATAAATCCTGAGGTAACACATGAGAGTGGTTTAATTTTAACATTGTTATCTGATGCCCAGGCCAAAGGGCACAAACATCGAACTCACCAGGGATTACACAAAGCTCGCATCTATTACACCCTGTTGATTTGTTACTCTATGCAGTATTTTAGATATTTTAATCTCTGCACTGAAATAACTGCATGTTTCTTTTAGTTTTGTAGTAAAAGTGGCCCTTCGTGACTGTAACCATTTGGTCTGAACGTGTATTTGGGAATGCTGCGCCAACCGTGTCGACCAAATTCCTTGATGGGTGACAAGAGCTGCGCATCCAGGGACTCACTCCCTGGACATCGGTTACATTTTTATCAAAATCTTAAACAAAATCAATTACTTTGAGCATTTTGGGTCAAATGTTTCTTTCTTTTGTGTTTGTGCTCTCATTTCCATGATTTTTGTTGCGTTCTTTTTTGCTCAGCAATCATTGTGGCATACTGGTCACCTCCCATTCCTGTCCGTCACTCTTTAACATCTAATGTGGCTTTATATCCGCATCCCCAAACACAGCACAATCAAACAAACCCACAGCGGCCACAATGAAAATAATCCATTTTTTTCCTTTTTCTTGCTTCCTCTCTTTTTTCCCCACTATCTCAGTGTTTTCTACAAAGCCACAATTAAAATAAATTCTTCTGCCTTTTATTTAGTTTTGGGAGACCAGACCACCTCTGCATGTACTCTCCAGGTCATGTTATGCTTGTTAAATTATAACAACCTAAGCTTCTCCTTAACACACATCTAATTTTATTCAAAAATATTAAACGTGTGGCTCTAGACAGCTTACAGAAATCTTGACTTTAGCCCAGGGGGGGAATGAGTTTTTTTCCCTTGATTTCTGAGAAGGTGACTGATTGTAGATGCTTGGAGGTGTGCTGAATGTGTTGGCACACATGCACTCAGGTTTATTGCATTGGAGAGGAACAATGGTGCATTTGCACATGGGTATGCTAAAGCCAAACATGTGAAGAAGGTTTCAACGCGCGTTAATGATCCAGGAGTCCCCGGATACTGTTAACTTACTCATTCTGGCTTTCGGAGGGTAAAACGATTGAGTGGTTGCCGTGGTTACACAAATGTTTCCTTTTCACACATAACTGATGACCACTAAAGTATTAAGTGGTGAATAAAAAGTTGGGACACGACGTCCCTGTTTTCATTTGATATGCTGAATCAAGCATTAGAAGAAAGTGTAAAATGATAGTTATGTCCATGTTAATATATGTAGAAACATATGCGCATAGTTTATTCATGCAAGCTTAGAGCGAGGATCTGTCCAATAGAAAAATAAAACATTGCAAAGTAGTGCCCTTCTGAAATCGGCAGAGAACAAATGAAATGTATCTGCGTACAGTCCTGAAGCCTGGTTTTGATCATTTGGACTTGACTTGAGTAGCATATATTTTTATAAAGCTTATCTCACTCACTCCACAATATCAGGATAAAAATGACACTTTTACTCATTTCGTTCCTTCTGCACAATCCTTATAGTGGAACTTGATGTAATGTGGTTTAACGAAGTAAAAAATGTGTTCATGCCTCAAAATATCAAACATTGACAGTTTAGTGACAGAGGTCCTACAACAAAACCAATACTTGTCCTTAACACTGTGTAGCAGGTGTCTTCAGTTTTACATCTGTCTGAATATGATCTGTTGTTCTGTTGATCCTCCGTTGCTTCCAGAGAAATGTCAGCTTGTCTGGAGTAATGCTGGAATACTATGACATTAAATTAAAACAATACTCTGTTCTCGGTCTAAAGTGTACCTATTGTTTTATTGTGCTAATTTTCATAAGCATGTTGTCTGTAAACTTTTAATATATTGGCAATTTGTGCAATTCTGTGATAGTATATTTGCAAATGTACTTTTGAAATATGTGAGTATATTGAATACACAATGTAATTTTTTCCACCTGAAAAGTGTGTTGTAATTGATCCTTAAGTGTCCTGGTATCCTGGTGTGTTTGCAGTACTGTAGTGTGTATGAAGCATGTAATGTACAAAGTGGCAAAGCAGAATAATAAAAGACATTAAGTAACAAAAAAGTTACTTCATTAGCAGTTACAATGAACCAAAAGTGTAATTGTAGCATACTATAATCACACTACTAATATATAAAATATGTAATGTCAATATACATAAAATACATTCTAAATATATTTTAAATGTAATTCAAACACAAAAATAATACATTCAAAAAATACTAATCAAGCACTTTTATATTACATAACAAGCAACAGACTTAAAGTACACAAATTTTAGCTTTAGTTGTTACAAAAAAAGTACGTGAAAGTATCCTTAGTACACTTTAAACTGTGCTTTCATACTGTTAAAGTACTATTAAAATACACTAAGCACAAAATTAGTTGGTCCAAAATGTCACCCTTTAAGTTAACTAATCCTAAGTGAACTTGAAGTATACTCATGATTAGTCTGGCTTAAAGTATACTTAGGTATTCTAAAATTTAACATACTTAGTGTTTATTTTTCACCAGGGTCTGTGGAGTCTCTCAAAAAACAAGAAATGTACTCCCCAGTTTCAATAAAAAGGTAAAGTATCTTTAACCTAGAGTTCATTCTTTGATAGAGCTTCGCCTTCACCTCTGTTCACACCAGAGGTTTGCACTAGACTTTTCCTTCACCTGATATTTTCACTGACACGGTCAAAAAAATTCAATCATATTTTATTTTTACCTGTCAGTTTTTAAAATAATAATAGTGACATAGTGACTATCAAAAAACAATGATTGCATCAACTCCAGCAGAGCAGGCAGCAGATGGTGTTTGGCGCAGGGTTGTAACTGAGTTTTTTCAGGGAACTACGATTTGTTATGTTAACAATAGGTTTAATTTTCTTGTCTCTTATCCAGGGTCCAAAACATTACAAATTTTCAAACGAGCCAGTTCAATGTCTATAAGTTTCCTTCATCAGTGTGGGGGCGATACGTCACTGTGTTCATACCAGAAAATAAATATATGGTT
>CAEGAE010028773.1:0-25126 GCA_903067095.1 Girardinus metallicus | reverse complement strand
AATGTTCACAAAAACAAAATGTTGGTTTTTGTGGCGTATCTTATTTTGAAGGGACGTCTAAACGTTACTAGAGTCAGAGAGCGTTAGGGTCCAGAGCGGACGTGAAGAGGTTCGGTCGGTTCTGGTGTCGGTCCACACGGCAGGAGCAACACGGACCGAGTCCAGAAGAAAATCCGTAAAACCCAACATGAATTCAGAATAAACAAACACGGCGACGTGGAAACAGGGATAGTTTGTGGGCTCAGTTTAAGCGATAAAAGACCAAACCAAAAGAAAAGTTTGGAGAAAAGATGGCTGCACTGTGATTTGGAGACGAGTTATTCTGTTTAGTTGACATTTTTCTTACTCTGTGTTTAGATTGTTTTCTGTTCTGTGGTTACATTTAGCCTCACCGTTAATTATATGATTATGTTTTTACTGTTTTGATGTTAACATTGAAAACAATGATGTTGGTTTGTGATCAAAACTCAGACAGGATCCAGAAATTGTAGAGCTCTGAATTTTTTCCTTTATGCAGTTCTTAGACATTCATTCCAGTATCTCAACCTGGTTTCAACCCTAACCCGTCTCCCTCGGATCTCCAGCAGCTGGTTTTAAACCGTTGGCTCCTACCAGGTCTAATCAAGGGGTGGAGACAAGAAAAACACATTTGTACTAAACTATATTCCTAGAAAAATATTTGTATAATTACAACTTAACTCTAACAACTTCAAAACTAAAACAATCTGGGCCCAAACAAAATCCAAAACCATCTCCCTCCCTCTCCAACAACGGACTTTCCCAGAGAGGCTGATTGGAAACACCAGGTCCTTGTCAGCGCTGCTGATGGGCGCGTTTCCATGGCAACACATGACCGGGTGACCTCAAAGAGAAGAAAAAATGATTACAACAAAATATGAAATAAAGCAAGTTATTTCCTCCAAACAAAAAATACATTTACCAGATAAATTAGAACATAGAAAGTACAAAAGCAACACCAGTGAGGGAGGGGTGGCTCCCTCCAGTGGCCACAAAATAATGGATATGTAGCCCACATTACTTTTGAACTCTTGCCATGTGAACCAGGCGTTGGTGCAAAATAACGTTGTGTTTTGCTAGTCATAACTGCTTTGTGGCTCAGGTCAGGGCCAACCCTGGCAGAATGAAGAAACTGATCGTTATGACTGTGCAGGTTAATGACAGCTGAGAAGTTACCGGGTTTATCAGTTCGCTCCACTTCCTCTCCTCAACATTCCTGTTCATATTCCTTCCTTACGTCTGATTGGCTACCTGTCACATTCAACAGGCTGCGATCTCGCTGCGATAGTCGGGCCAAGACAATCCAACATGTCGAATATGTCCGATTTTAGATCGGCGCGTTCTACCGACTGGACCAGATCAGTCGTGACACGCCTCATACTACAGGATGCTCGGTTATGATTAAAATCTTAGAACTCGGGACGTTTTAAGATTGTCGGAGGGGGAAAATCGAGGCAAAAAATGTAAAATGGTGCCATGTGAACTAGGCTTCCGCTGGCACACCAACAGTCAGGAGCCCCGCCCTTCCCCTCCACTGGCCGCAGTAAAATGACCAAGCCTGGACCGTTCCGCGGTAAAGGTCGGGGACCACTGATCTAGAGGTCAGAGGTTCTCAACCCGAGGAAATGTTGGAGAGCGACTAAAGTGGAGGCGACTGAGAGGAGTAGCTCCGTATCGTTGCTCACTTCGGGCCTGAAGAAGACAACCTGGAAACGTTGGCTACAAAGCGAAGCAGTTCGATGAAAGACGTCTCTACGTATGAAGGGGGAGCTGCAGTTCAGGGGAACCAGAGGAATTCTCCTGGAAGAACTGGTTCAGTCTCGAGCTTCAGATTAATTACGATTACTTAAAGACCTAAACCTGATTTCACCTCCACAGGGAAGGCGGAGCTTAGCGGGCAGCCAGAGGCGGAGCCGCGACGGTCTGATGGTCAGACGGCCTCCGCCAGCGAAGGAGCGCCTGCAGACGACGTCGTCAAAGTTCTGGTTGACTTTGAAGTCAAAGAGGTGAAGGATTGACCAGGTCAGAGGTCACCTGCTCCTGGTCGCTGCTCCACCGTTCTGCTTCCTGTTGCAGGTGTTGCTGTCCCTCAAGAAGCGCCTTGCCCAGCAGGAGGCGCCGTTCCTGGTGTTCCAACTCGACCAGCTGGGAATCCACACCAAGGTCCGCAGGTTCGAGCTGTGCGCCACCACCTACATTAGGCAGGTTTCAATGAAGAGCCTAGAGTTCAAAGGTCAGACTGGAACTGGTCCCGGGGTTCTACTGGCACCTTCCCAGTAGAACCCAGTCATGCTTCAGGTTTCTGTTGTTCCCCCTGGTTCCAGACGCCGGCGGCGACCCGCTGTGTCTCATCAGCTCCTCGGCCGAGTCCGGCGCCGATCTGCTCAAGGTGGAGTTCTGCAAGGTAGAAGAACCCGACGATCCTGATGGGCTGGTTCTGATTTTGTTCCGGTTCTGGTCTGAGTCTCTCTGCTCCATGTATCCCTAGGCAGACCGCACCGGACCAGAGTTCTGCTCCGTCTACAAGAACACGGAGCAAATGATCCAGGTAAGTCCGACCCCGGCTGACGAGACATTCAGGGTCCTACCAAGTGTCGGATTTAATGAAATTTAGACCAAATCTTGCTGGACAGATAGTCTGTCCAGCCATCCGTCCGAATGTCCGTCAATGTAAAATCTAAAAAATCTGGACTTCAGTCTTCCTTCTGGATCGGTGCTGTACAATGTTCCGTAGGTCTTCGGGTCTTCTGCTCTGAGTGTCCTCAGTCTCTCCTGAAGACTTCAGGGTTTGTCTCGGTGTGTCCTCAGGTGATGTTCTCGTCTCTGGACGTCCTGCTCCACACCCAGGCTCTCCTGTCCGCCGCCAACTTCCTGTCCGTGTCTCTGTCGTCGTCCGGCAGCGTGTCGCCTGCAGAGAAGGACGTCCTGCTGAAGACGGAAGACAAGATGGCGACTTCCAGGTCTGGTCAGTATCTGTCCATGCTGCCTGAGCTGAACCCAGGGCGCGCTCAAAGCTAATCCGAGGCCGTGACGTGTCCCACAGGCGTCCCCGTCTCGCCTGCAGACCCGGACGTGGTGGACCTGAAGGCGACGATGACGCTGGGAGCCTTCAACATCGTGGTGTGCGACCAGACTTCCAACATGGCTGACATCAGAGTCACAGGTGAGGACCATTAGCCTGGCGCTACAGCTGCGTCAGGCACGTCCTCTGACCTGTGATTTCGTCCTCAGGGTTGGCCAGCTCGCTGCTGAGGCGAGGCGATCAGACCCAGATATCGGCCCGGCTGCGGGACGTCGTCGTCCTGGACGTAGACCCCAGGTCCGTCCACAAGGAGGTGAGAGCGGGTCGCCTCAGGTCGCAAGGAAACAAAAACCAGATTCACTCCACAGACTGTCCTCTCCTGCTATGACCACAAAATACCAAGAAGTTGCCAATAAAAATCTGACAAGTGTGTCATGCATCTATTTTCCTCCTGAAGAGTCACAAAGCAGAACCTCATCTGCAGATGAGCTTTGTCCCCAAACCTCCGTGGGCCTCAGGTCTCCGTCCAGTCGTCTCCTGAATTTTCTCATGTTTCATCTTCGTCTCAGTAGCCATGTCGGCCACAGCCGAGCGGCCGCCAGGCGTTCCCTGATGTCCCCTGATGTCTCTGTGGTCCTCCCTGTCCTGCAGGCCGTCTCCATCGTGGGAGACGAGGTGTTCAGCTTCAGCATGAGTCTGACTCCCAACGCCACCGAGGGCGCCGGCTACGCCGACACCTCTAAGACGGACGGCCAGGTGAAGCTGAGGGTGGGGTGTATCCGGGTGGTCTACCTGCACAGGTTCATCATGTCTCTGCTGGTGAGTCTGGAGGACAGAAGGACGTCCTCCTGGTTTCTCTTAGAGCAGTTAGCCTCATTTTCTAAGCTTTTGTCTTTTTTCTCTCAGAACTTCAGCAACAACTTCCAGGCAGCAAAAGAGGCGCTGAGCTCGGCGACGGCGCAGGCTGCAGAGAAAGCTGCGTCCAGCGTCTTGGCCCAGAGGACGTTCCGTCTGTCCTTGGACGTCCGGGTGAAGGCTCCCCTCATCATCATCCCCCAGTCCTCCACTTCCCATAATGCACTTGTGATGGACCTGGGTCTCATTACGGTGGGGAACAGTTTCTCTGTGCTGCCGGCGGGAGAGCGCCCCCTGCCTGCTATTGTCGACAACATGGCTGTGCAGCTGTCTGAGCTGCACCTGTCCAGGTGAGCCGACCCGAGTCCGACGGGACCGGGTCTCCGCCTGTGAGAGGCCTAAAGTGCTGGACTTGCCAGTGGACAGCGCCTGACCTGCGTTGTCCCGCTGTCCTCCAGAACCCGGTTGGATTCCGGGTCCGAGAAGTCGAGCGTCGAGCTGCTGAGGCCGGTGAACCTGCAGCTCAGCATCAGGAGGAACCTGGCGGCGTCCTGGTACCACAAGATGTCCGCCGTGGAGCTGGACGGAGACCTGAGGCCCACGGAGGTATGGGGACAAGCTTGAGGTCAGAGGTCAGAGCTGAGGTCAGTTTTGCCTCCAAAACAGACCCACATCATCACTCCTCCACCACCATGCTTCACAGCATCAGGTGTTTCTGCTGAAATGTGGGTCTGGTTCTGCCCCCACCCTCTCCTGAAGGCTAGCAGGCTAACTACTCCAGGCTAGCTCTGCAGGTGAGAAGAGGCCCAGGTTCTGCTCCTGGTTCTGACCCGGTATCTGTGTGTGCAGCTGGAGCTCAGCCAGGACGACCTCAGGGTCACACTGCAGATCCTGACGGAGAACCTGGCAGAAGCCGGCCGTCCGGATGGCGGCGCCGCCGCAAAGGAGGTCCGCCTGCAGGTTCCAGCGGCCGCGGCGCCCCCTGCAGGTCGGACAACCGCAGGCGAACCTGAACCGGGCCGGCGTGGGTCGCATGTGGGGTTAAAAGTCACCTGTGTTCTACCTGCCCAGGTGAGCCTGGGAAGCCAACTGGAGAGCAAGACGAGGATGAAGCCGTGGAGACGCTGAAGTTTTCCTTCAACATCCAGTCTCTGGGCCTGGTTCTGTACCACGACGACCCGAAACAGGTGAGTAAGGCTGGATCCGGTCCGGCTCGTTCCGGTCTGGCTGGTCTCACTGTCGTACCTGTTCCCAGCGGCCCGCGGGCCTTGGCCACCAGGAGAACTTCAGACTGGGCCAGCTGGTTCTGCGTCTGATGAAGGCTTCAGGACGGGTCCAGTCCAATGGCAGCATGGAGGTGAACACGGTTCTGACGGCGTGCACGCTGGACGACCTGCGGGCCGGACTGAACCGGGTCACGTCACGGTAACGATCGCATGACCGTCTGAACAAATGAGACCCCAGACAGAACCGGGTCTCCAGAGGTCCAGACCCTCTCCTGACCTGGTCTGGGACCGACCCGGTTGAAAATGTCGTCACTGCTTTTTCCCGTGGAGGTTCTGCAAGTTTTCTTTCCGCCCGAAACGGGACGGGAGGAAAGTCGAGTTTATTCAGCGCCGAGGTTCTGTTGGTTCTGCTGGACCTCAGCACAACAGTTTTTAAGCTTCAGGTCCGATTCACCCGGCGGCAGCATCTGCTGACTTCGTGGTGGGCTCGTTGTTTCTGTTGACTGACCCTGACCCTAAGACAGAAGGAGGTCGGCTAAATCCAACTGACGCCTTCCTGTTTGGGGCGTTTGGAGGGTTGGGGTTCTGTTCAGGTCCGGTCCAGTCCTCTGGGAAGACGCTGGTCAAGTTCTGCTGCTTTTTAAGCAGACTGAGTCGGGAAGACGTCGGTGGAAAGTTCTCCAGACATGTGGAGCATTTTCACCATCAGACTCGGTTCAGGAGTTGCTTTGACCTGAACTCGACCCCGAGCTGGACCCGTCCGTCCTTCAGCGGTTCAGGTCCATTTGAAGGTGGTGTTTGTGCAGCAGCAGTCCTTTCTAACTGAAAAGTTTTATCCATCTTGTATTGGCCGCTGGTTCTGGAGTGTCGGCTGAATTGGACCTGGCTGGACTCGGCGTCTGCATCTCTCCACCGGAGGTTCTGCTCTGGACCGGTTCTGGTCCAATGTCTGGAGAATCACCCTGTACTGGTGGAAGTCCTCAGGGATCTATTCTGGGGTCACTTTTAATTTTGATTTCTGTCTCCTTTGGGTTAATTTGTCAGAACTGACTCTGGGATCCAGCTCCGTCGTTTCCGTCAGTCTGCGGTCCAAACGCTGTTCTGCCCCGGCGGCTCCGGCTGGTTGGGTGTTTAACCTCACCTAGAGTCGTTTCTGTTCCACCGGGCTTCAAATCCAGCAGAAACGGAGCGGTGTTGTGTTTTTGCACTTGCTGTTGTTTTTTGAAACCTTTTTGGAGCTCTTCTTAAATGTGCAACGTAAGCGCAGTTTGGCTGCATTCGTGGGTTCTGAAGGTCCATCGTATCGTCACTGAGCCTCATGTAGAACTTCCAGAAGTTTCAGGTCCAACACTAGCAGTGAACACTCGGTGTAGCGTACAGTATATGCTGCCAACTCAGAGCCTCCTTGAAAAGAAAAGCTTCGACTTTTATTCTGACACTCATTAATATTTAGAGTTTTATGTCCTTGTGGTTTTTGACTATATAATCAAAACTCAACTTAGTGGAGCATGTTTAGTTGGACCTCATTGCTGCTGGTTTGTCTCCCTGCAGGATGGTGGGACAGAGGGACGAGGACGATTCCCAGGCCATGGTGGACGTGACGCTGCGCCAGGGTCCAGTAGAACGAGACCTGGTGGCCGTCCTGCAGAAGCTCTACCTGTGTGCCAGCGTGGAGTTCCTCATGGCAGTCGCAGATTTCTTCCTGCAGGCTCTGCCTCCGAGTCCGGCTGCAGCCATCCCTGTTGCCCCGAGCAACAAGCTGCCACTGAAGCAGATTGCAGAACCACAGAGCGAAACCAAACCCGGTAGGACCCATAGGACCTACCTAACCCTAACCCTGTCAGTTATAATGAGAGAAAACTCCAGTCGTCACAAACCAGTAGAGAAAAACAGCCGATGGCCCCCCTCTGGGGGCCTGGGCCTCTGGGGGCCCAGGCCCCCAGAGGCCTCCTTGCCTCAGGGCCCTCAGGCCTTTGGGCCTCTGGGCCCTGGCCCCCTAGGGTTCCCTGGCCGAGTTCAGCGAGTCGGGCTCCCCGAGGGGAAAGCAGCAGCGCCGCTCCTCCTGACCCTGCGCTGTCTCTGCAGCCGCAGCGCTGAGGACCCGGCTGCGGGCGGTCGTCGTGGACCCGGAGGTGGTGTTTGTGGCGGACCTGATGAAGGCGGACGCGCCGGCGCTCGTCGCCTCGTTTCAGGGCGACTTCAACCTGCTGGCGGAGGCGGACGGGTCGCGGAGCGTGAGGGCCAACCTGAGGGAGCTGAAGGTTCTGGCCGGCCCGTTCATTCAGAGCAAGGAGAACAGAGCCGTGACCACCGTAAGTCCTGATCTGCAGAATCAGAATCGGTGCCGAGTCGGTTCCTCTGATCCAGATGTGACTCGTTGTACCAGGTGCTGCAGCCCTGCTCTGTCACACTGGAAACCAGAACCAGTCGGACCCGGCCAGCCAGCGGCTCGGTGACGGTGGAGGAAGTCATCGTTAAGGTTGGTTCATGGAGTTCAGCTGAAAACGTCTCTGCTGATGGTTCAGTTGTATTTATTTTACTTCAGTTTATTCTCTAGTTTTTCAAGAAACATGGAGGGTTACTGGTTGCTATGGCGATGCCCTCCCTCTCTGGGGAGCCCACAGCATCACTCTGCCCATCAGACAGAAATATGACTTGTGGAAAAAAAGTCATCATGACATCTAGACTGTTTCTGCAGGAGTTCTGATGGGTTCAACAGAACCTCCAGAACCATCCAGAACCAAATCTACAGGAAGTGAATGAGAAAGTGGGCGTGTCTCTCTGGGCTCTGATTGGTCAGAAACCAGGAAGTGCTCCAGCAGTGGGAGGCAGAAACACCAATGAGGAGGAGGAGGAGCCGGAGGTGTGGAGTTGAAGCTGAGCTCATGAACGGAGATTAAACCGGGTCAGAACCGGGTCAGAACCATCATTTGAACAGTCTGTGAGAAAACTGGGTCAGGTAAAGTCCCAGTGGAACTGATGGATCTCATGGACAGGACGTCCAGCCAGGACCGGCTCACTCATTGAAACATTAAAATTCATTTAACAGATTTTTCATGTTTTTTAATCAGAGTCAAACATTTTGACCAAAAGTCAAAGATTTTTATTCCTGATGGGGTCACTTGGTGTGATTCTTCAACCTGATGAGCAGGGAGGGGTCAAAGCGTTACAGTGGTCTAGTCCAAGTCTGTCTGAGCGGATCTGACTGACTCATCTGTCATCATGCTCTGCTCAGATCTCTCCGGTCATCCTCAACACGGTGATGACGATAACGGCCGGCATGACGGCGAAGCCGCCGGCCGAGCCGGGTCGGGCGTCTCCGGTGGAGGTCAGCGACCCGTGGTCCATCATGAACATCTACAACTGCAACTTCTGGTTCCTGGGGGTGGACCAGGCCACCGAGATCACAGAGAGCTACCGGGAGTCTGACGGCAGCACCGAGGGGGAAACCTTCACCGCGCAGGTCAAGGTAAACCACACCGGACCGTCTGGAGTTCTGCTCGGGTGAGGGCGGAGGCTGTTCTTCTTCACGGAGTCTCCCGGTGTTCCAGGTGGTCCAGGTGACGCTGGAGTCGGGTTTGGGCCATCGGACGGTCCCGCTGCTGCTGGCTGAGACGTCGCTTAATGGAGTGGCCAAGAACTGGTCGTCTCTGCTGCAGCTGCAGGCCGACTTGACGCTGGAGGTGATGCAGAGCTTCATGCAGCCAACTTAGGAACTTTTATTTTGAAAAGCTTCACACTGATACAGTTCGGACAGAGACGAGAACTAAAACCCATTCCTTATTCGGTCACCATGTATGGAAAATGAAGTGGGACTGAATCAACTTTATTGGATCAGTAAAAGAAGAAAAAGCCTCTGAACCAGCGGCCTCCACCTTCAGGTGTCCTGCAGCCTGTAGATGTGTCCCTCCTTCTCCTGGATCATTAGAATTAGAATATTTTAGGAAAGGTTTAGTTCTGATGCTGCTTTGCACTACTTTTGTCAGCTGAGCAGTTCTTTCAGCTTTGTGTTTTTACTTGTGTGTGGAAAGTGGAGTGGCCACGAACTGGTCCAAACAATAAATCTATATAGATATTAGCAGAGCCAATGTTAGTGAGGCAGATTAATTTAGATCAGGAGACCACTGATCTAAATAATTGGACTATCAAAATAAAGGTCAAGGATGATGTCCAAAGGGAGGAAGAGACTTAGCCTCATTGTATTGGCTAACTAACCCCAGCCCTTTCAAAATAAAGTTGAAAAGAGTCTTCAGAGTAAAGGTCTAAATCTCAAGAAGATAGGATCCTA
The DNA here is from genome assembly GCA_903067095.1 of Girardinus metallicus. Taxonomy (NCBI): domain Eukaryota; kingdom Metazoa; phylum Chordata; class Actinopteri; order Cyprinodontiformes; family Poeciliidae; genus Girardinus; species Girardinus metallicus. The sequence goes on along the minus strand of CAEGAE010028773.1, from coordinate 15,717 downwards.
AAGGATCCCTGCTGATCTATGGAGTAAATGAATGACCGGGTTCCTTGGGGTAGTTGGGCAGGAAGTCCAGAGCTTCACCTTTCACTAAATCTTTTTTCCTGAAGCACATCAGGACAAAAGTCCTGAACAATCTGCAGAGGGTCAGGCTTAGTAACGGCCCAGATGACCTTTTCCTGCTGATCTGGGTTTCAGTTCAGTCCAGTGATGTTCAGTTTGCTGTGCTACAAGGTTCCCTCAGATTGGAGTCATTTACTTTGACGATGGAAACAAGCTGACAGTCTGTTTGTGTTTGCAGGTGAACTATTTTAACGAGGTCCACGCTGTGTGGGAACCGCTAATAGAGCGAGTGGACAGCGGCCGGCGCCGCTGGAACCTGGAGCTGGAGGTAACGGATCTCTCCTCATACTGAGCAGGACTCGTTTTGCTCCACCCGATCGGGGCTCAGATCAGCCGACTTATGTTGAGAATTTGATTGGGTGATTCTTTTTATCCGACAGATTAAGAATAATCCAGTCATGGACAAGAGTCCTGTGCATGGAGATGACTTTGTGTTTCTTCCTGAACCTCGAACTGCCATCAACATCTGCTCCAAAGACACCCTGAACATCACCGTCTCCAAGACCAGCCTCAGCGTCTTCCAAAAGCTGGCAGAGGTACACCTCAACCCTTCTGACAGTCCAGCAGGGGGTGCTGTTTGGCAGGGCTCCATTTGAAGGTGGAAATGCGCGTTAATGCCGTTTGTTCTCCTTCAGGCATTCAGTGAGGGAGCAGCCTCAGCCTTCGACTACACTCTGAAGGAGAAACCTCCCTTCTCCCTGCGAAATGCTCTGGGCATTCCAATCATCGTGCAGCACAGCGCCAACCTGAGGCCGGTCGGATCCGTGGGACAAGGAAAACTTCACGAGCTGTCGGTGGATCAGAGCATGGACCTGAAGCACTCTGCTTTTGAATCCACAATCAGAGGGAAACTGTCAGCTCTGCAGCGTCAGGAGAGCGGCCTGTTTAACCTCACCATCGGTCTGAAAGTCCCTCTGATCGCTGCCTTTCCTCCAAGTCCTGACATAGTTTTAGTGACGCTGTCTTTCTGAACCTGCAGTGCCTTCTGGGTTCAGCGAGATCTCCAACATCGCCGTGGATAATCCTGGCAGACGTCTCTACAACGTTCGAGGTCCGATGCTGCAGGAGGCGGTGTCAGTGCTGCTGCAGATCGATGCTGCTGAAGGCAACAAGATCATCACTGTGCGCTCCCCCTTACAGGTCAGAACCCAAACTCTCCCCACTTCATTGTAACCAACACTTGCTGTAGGGTGCCCACCGTCTCATCTGTGTCTGCAGATTATAAACCACTTCACAGAACCCTTCACCATCCTGAAATACTGCCCAGCTTCCAGAACCCTGCAGAGCATCGGCACAGCAGAGCCGGATCGGGAGTTTCATGTTAATCTAGAAGCATACAGGTGGGGCTCTCCCAGGGGTTCTCGGCCTGGCCGGGGTATCTGGTTCTGTCGAATGGCACGGAGCTGAAAGTGTCCTGTCGTATCTTTGTGGCAGGTGCCAGCTGTTTGTGCGTCCGGCGGGTCGCCTGGACGGGCTGTACGGTCCGTCTTCCAGCTGCGTGGCCTGGAAGGAGCAGGTGCACTGCAGCTCCGAGGTCCAGTCCGTGCTGCAGTGTCCAGCGTCGGACAGCAAGCTGCTGCCGCTCATGGTCAGCACGCTGGCCGTCCCTGACGACCTGCGGCACATCAGCAGCCACGGTGAGGAGGACTGGGACCCTGCGTACATCCTCCACCTGCATCCAATGGCAGCGCTGTGCAACCTGCTGCCGTACACCGTCAGCTACATCATGGAGGTGGGCCGTCTGTCTGCCTATCGATCGACCTAACGAGTAAATGAATGATTGGCCTGCTTTCTTTAGTCTCCTTGGGGTTAGGGTTGAAATGTAGATGAGGCAGGAAGTCCAGAGCTTCACCTTTCACTAAATCTTTTTCCTGAAGCACATTAAAACATGACGAAAGTCCTGAACAATCTGCAGAGTATCAATTGAAAGAATAACGTCCCAGGTGACCTTTTCCTCACCTCTTCACAATGACCTCAGCAGGCATTCAACACCTTTCAACGTCATTTTTGGGTTAGAATATGTTAGGTTCCAGTGTTGTGGTCAAGACCACCTAACCCAAGACCAAGACTTTTAGGGTCCAAGACCGAGTCAAGACCAAGACCAGCTCCTCGCGCAACACGACACGATAAATGTGAAATATGATCAAAATTGCTTTTCAAATTGATCTGAAAGATCCACATTCCCATAAAAACACCTAGATATTAAATACTTAAAGCTGAAATAAATGTAACCAATATTAACCAATACCATCTCTGTGCCACAATCCGCGGTGGTCTCCTGCCGTCCCTAAAAAGATAACGCCCTGGGTATTTGCCCATATCGCTCATATCAGAAACCACCACTCTCTGCACCATTAACAACTGAGGCAATGCGGTAAATAACTATGTTCAACTATGAAAACTGACCAAGAAGCAACAAGCAGGAAGTAACCAAGCACCAGGCTGACCGTGACGGTTCTCTCCTTCTCTCAGGCTACATGAACCAGGTCGTCTGACACCATGGCAGACATGACAGCTGCCACTCTGAACGGAAACAATCAAAGAGCAATGCACATGCTCTGCGTGCTTTTTCGTTCTTGTGTTTTATTTATTTGCTAATTAAAAAAATATCAAAGTACATAATATAATAAAATACTAATAGCTACTGCAGTGAGTGCAGAGCATCACAAGAACAAAGAACGGCTCTCAGTGAGGCTCCAGTTCTGTCTACTTAGTAAAGAGAAGTTCAGAAGAATCGGACTGTTCCTGAATGTCACATCACTATATTGGAGACTTTTGGACACAATGTTGTCCCATATCTACGACACTTTAGTCAAAACCTCGCAGAATAATCCAGCGCAGTGAGGGACTGTTTTCCATCACAAACGCTTATTACTGATGATTAGACAGACACCTTCTGCCGCTGAGAGGAAGCCACTGCGCATGTCTCAGAGCGTTTAGTGAAGGGGGGAGGAACAGAAACACTAATTATTAAGTCACGTTACTGCCTGGATTTTAATCGGTGCGTTTTGCATCCAGTGAAAACAAACATGTTAACAAATAAACTGGACAGTTTGCTGTAAGTTCAGTGATATTTCCACAGTTGCGGTCTTGAAATAAAATCCTGAGACCGAGACGAGACCATCAAGAACTGGTCTCGAGACCAACACCGGTCTGGAGGACTACAGCACGGTTTGGTTCACTTCATCCACCAAAAACGGGTCATTAAATCTGACCCATGTGTTTTGTTGTGCTTGGTGTCCTGCAGAACTCGGCTGAAGTCTATGAGATTCAGGAGGGCAGCACCTCGGACCTGTTGAACGCCCGCATGTCGGGTGAGATCATGTCTGTGGCGCTGATCCAGTACCAGGGCCGGGGCTGGCACGGACACATCCAGATTAAACGGGAGCTGCCCGAGTTTTTCGCCGTGTGCCTGACCTGCGACACGGATGCAGCGCTGACGGTGGATGTGAGCGTTCACGTGACAAAGACGGCGAGCCGCGTCCTGCTGTCGCTCTTCAGTCCTTACTGGATCATCAACAAGACGAGCCGGGTGCTTCAGTACCGCTCAGAGGACGCCATCTTCAAGCATCCGGCCGAGTACCGAGACGTTGTCCTCTTCTCCTTCAAGAAGTCAAATCTGTTCACCAAAAGCAAGGTGAGAGCCGCCGTGAAGGCGGAGTTTAATCAGACCGCCTTAAAGAGCCGCCTTAAGCAGCTCAGACCTACGAACTGATGCTTGTTCAGTCGGATGTAAAGATGTTCGTTCTTAAGTTTTTCTCTCACAGTTTTAGTTAAAGTAACGATATGAAAAGTTATTTATCCAATATTTATACTGCAGTTAGGGCTGATCTCTGATGTTTACCTATATGTATACATCAGAGGTCACGTTAACGGAATATTTTCAGTATTTGACCGGTTATTTCAAAGCCCGTCGGTTATAATTCACACCCTTTACTGGAGCACATGGGCAGACATTATAGACTTTACACAAAGATTTCATCGCAGAGGCAACAAAAGCCAACCAATAAAAAATCCTCTCTGAATTTCATCTCATGGACTCTGAACTAACTGCAGAGTCTTTCTGACCGGCGTGTTGGAGAGTTCTGGACCGGACGCTTTGGAGAGTCTGGTTCAGAGGCGCATTCCAAACCGTTTAATTCAAGTCTCCATTACAGACCGGAGAAAACTAAAGAGAACGTCTGTAGTCTACACAGAGGAGCCGACAGTTTATCTCGAGGAAATAAATCAAGGTGCAGAAGTGAATTAGAGCGTAACATGCGCAGTCCGCTGCACAGCTAATGCGGACTCATCCATCATGGAGCCTCCTGGGTTCACGTTACCCCCCCACCCCCCCGCGCCCTCTGGTACACACACAGATGTGTGTGTGCATATTTCTGCACCATTTCATCACAGTGATGCAACGATCAGACCTCTGGCTTTTCTGCTTGGCTTCAGTTGAAATTCACCCAATCCTTCACTACTTCACCAACATACAGCAACAATAACGATCAGGTGTCGTTATTGATCAGCCCTAGTTCAGTCAGTCACTGGATGGTTTTGATCAGCTTCTCACTAAATCAAACTTCGGCTCCAGGCAGATGCTGACCGGCTCAGTTTAGATTTTTCTCTCACCATAAAGACGTTCATGTTTTCACAGTTTTAGCAGCTTCTTCCTGCATGTGAATTAGAGTTTATTTTATTAATCAGCATGAGTGCATTAAAACAATGTGTGGTCGCTTTGCAGTTGCAGCTCTGCATCTCTACCAGCTCCTTTTCTGACGGCTTCTCCCTGGACACAGTGGGAAGCTACGGTTGCGTCCGCTGTCCCTCCGCCAACGTGGACTTTCTGGTACGTCCCATTGTCTCCTACTGGTTTTAGCTCTGAGTGGCTCTTCTGCTGAAGTTCCTCCTGTCGCCCCCTGCAGGTGGGCGTCAGCATCCAGATGAGCAGCTTCAACCTGACCAGAATCGTCACCTTCAGTCCATTCTACACGCTGGTCAACAAGTCTTCATACGAACTGGAGGTGGGAGAGCTCCTCAGCCAGACAGCCACCAGGTGGCACTACGTCCCGTCCACCGAGGTGAGGGGAGCCGGCGGCAGAACCCAGTCCGTGTCAGAACCTGCCCAGGTTTTGATCTCCTGCTGTCGTCTTGCAGTGCCTCCCTCTGTGGCCGGAGAATGCCTCCAAGAAGCTTTGTGTCCGAGTGGTGGGATCACTGTCCCACTCCAACTTCTTCTTCTTCAGTCAGCAAGACAACGGCACCCTGCTGAGCATGGACATGGTCAGTGTTTGTCTCTGGACCTTTGACCTTTAAAGCACTTCCAGTCTTTGACCTGAGAGTCTTTGCAGTGTGGAGGCATCATAGTGGACATCAACGTGTCCAATCACGCCACCATCATCAGCTTCAGTGAATATTACGATGGAGCCGCCCCCGCCCTTCTGATTAACCACACGCCCTGGGCCACCATCAGCTACAGGCAGAGGTCACTCACACACACACACACACACACACACCTAACCCTACTGTATCACAGGAAGGTTTGACAAAACGGTCCAAAGAAACCAGGTTGCTGCAGCGAATCAGAAAAGATTAAGATGATGCTATCTGACAGGTGCAACTCTGTGACCTTTAACCTTCTGGGTGGTGTATTTAGTGTCCAGTGTGAACATGTGGTGCTCTGGACAACTGGCTACGTGTGACATTAGCATGACTGTTATGGCCCAGCTCAGATGACCGCAACAAGAAACTGGGGGAACTTGACGCCAGAAACTATTCTAAGACGTTTAGAGGCTTTTATTATTAAAATGAAGTCTAAGGGAAGTGGGCGGCACCGACATCTGGCACAGGCCTTCGCAGCTGGTCTGCTCCCAGCTACGGCCCGGTGACGCCTTCACTTGCAGTCCATCCAAACTGGCTCCCATCCTCTACCTGCTTTGTCCTCTGGACAGAAGGTCAGCTGTAAATCTGAGATCGTTTGGTTTGTTTGGTGACTGGTGGCAGAAAACTGGCTGATGGTAAAACCATCATGGTTCTCCTGGAGGTCAGTGTTCTGGTCTGAACTGACTCTGCTCTTTGTGGTCGGTTAAATAGAATTACTGCTTTTACGTCCCACGCCGTGTCAAGCGTTCGGTGGAGAAGGACGTCTGGTCGTAAAACCACTCGTCCATTCATGGTTCTCCGTGAATGGAACAAGCGCTCCTTATATTCAGTTCAGGTGGACATGTGGCCATAAGCGCCTCTCATCTCCAGGAGTTTAATTGAGGCACAGTTAACCGGCCACAATGCATCACAGCAGGACGCTGTCACAATGAAAAATGCAGGTTCGTGATACGTGGAATACACACAACCTGCCAAGAACAGTCCCACCTTGATTTACCTAACCAGGCCTGAGCTTCCTATTGGATAATCAGTGCAGGATGATTAGCTTCCAGCTGCATCAAGTTATAAAACCCCCACTGATCCAATGAGCAGCTGCTCACGGCCTAAACAGCCATGCAGAAAGACTCGTCCCATGGTGGAGACGATGTTAGTCTAGGACCGGGGTGGGCAACTCCAGGCCTGCAACCTTTAGATGTGTCTCTACCTCGGCACTCTTGAGTCACATGACGAGGTCTTAAGCATGACTCTGGAGAACCTGACTGCAGTGAGGAGGAGATTCAGCTGTCTGAGGTGTGATGGACCAGGAAGACCTCTAAGAGTTGTAGGACACCAGCCCTGGAGGGCTGGGATTGCCAGGATCTTTGGCATCAAGCAGAGGAAACAAATAGGGAGATGCAGAAACTAAAACTGAGTAGTGAATTGCAAGGATAACAAAAGCATCCTGAATGACTGTTATAATTGGCTTTTATAGAAACTTTTGAAATCAGATGGAAGAAAAACCAGCAGCAAAACTCACACTGAGTGGAAACGTTTCTACTCAGTGTGACGGGAACTGGGGCGATCAGGACTGAACAGCTGACTGCAGGAAAGGCTTCAAAGGAGCAGAAAGATTGGAGTCTGCAGTGAAGGAAGAAGGTGGTGTGATTTGATTTACTCCCTTCCAGAATGACGGGCGCTTCAGTAAGAAGAGACCGATGAAGTGATGCTCCCCTGGTTTATGAATCTTTCTTTACTAACATTTCAACCACTATCCACCAACCAGGTCCTCTGTATCCGTCGCCCTTCCCCGTTGCAGATAAATTAGCTCCAAAGATTTATGCTTGATGCTGGAGTCATTTTTTTGCTCCTCACCCTGAAACAGTGTTTTTGACTCCTGCAGTGGTTCAGAGGTGATCCACAAGCTGGAACCCTGTGAGGCCCGACGCTTTGCTTGGGACGACCCTGCAGGAACCCGCAAGCTCTGCTGGAGCTGCAAGGAGCATTCAGGGGAGCTGGACCTGCTGCAGGTCTGTGCTGCACACACCTTCATGTGATCAGTGCTTTCTGGACGGTAGACATACAGTTATGTTCATAGTACTAGCAGTGTGTTTCGAAAGGTGAGTAAATCTCAAAATTCTCTAAATAAATTATATTTTAATAAACACAAATGCATTGAGGACACTGCACATTCTATTTCAAAACAAGAACATCAGAAAAAGTAGTTGAACATAATATTTTACGGAAAGTCAAGAAATATAATGTTTTAAAAAATATCCGTGTTGACATCTTTCTTCATAAACTCAAAAATATGCTGTATAAAATAAGAAATCCTTGAAGATTCAACTGTCCTGAGAATCATAAACCAATAATTAGTCAATCAGTTCTGGCACCAGTCAGCAGGTATTGCAGCGCAGGACAAGAGATGTCTCTCTTTGAGCTGAACCAGTTTGAACTTCCTGTGTGACTCTGATTGGAGGAACAACTAAGAGTGACCTTTAACCTTTACGTAGTCCCAGGAGCATTAGATCAAAAATAATAAATAGTTTTTACAAAAGTTTCTTCATTAAGCAGAATGAATACAACCTCTCTCACAGACAGAGAACCTAAAGCAGGAACCCATTGGGAGCCAGTTGGGTTGTATTGATCCATTGGGAGCCAGTTGGGTTGTATTGATCCATTGGGAGCCAGTTGGGTTGTATTGATCCATTGGGAGCCAGTTGGGTTGTATTGATCCATTGGGAGCCAGTTGGGTTGTATTGATCCATTGGGAGCCAGTTGGGTTGTATTGATCCATTGGGAGCCAGTTGGGTTGTATTAATGGTTTTGCATCATGAGCAGCATTTCTTTGTTTGTCAGCCCACAAGTTTTCTATGGGATTAAGGTCCTCGGATTGTGCTGGCCACTCCATTACTTGAATTCTGTTTTTCTGGAGCCATGATAGGCCACCGTTTTGTCGAAACACCCATTTCAAGGGCATTTCCTCTTCAGCATACGGCAACGTGACTTTTTCCAGTATTCTGGTGTACTCTAACTCATCCATAATCCCTGGTAAGTTTTAAATAGGACCAACACCATGAGAAGCATCCCCACCTCATGATGCTTTATCATCTTCTCTGTGGCCTGAATTCAGAGTTTGCAGGACGTCTGACAAACTGTCTGTGGTCTTTAGAACCAAAAAGAACAATTTTACTTTCATCAGTCCACAAAATATTACGCCATTTCTTTTTAGGCCAGTCAGTATGTTCTTTGGCATCTTGCTGAAGTGGCAAGTTGTAACCACTTCAGCACGTCTTTTTTTAACAGTGGGACGTTGCGGGGGCTTCCTGCTGGCAGCTTGGCGTCACATTGACGTCATCTGATTGTTGCAGAACTCGCAGCCAATCGCAGATCTTCGCTGATCCTCCTGGAGCTCATCATTGGCTGAGCCTTTGCCATTTTGGTTACAGACTGAGCCTTTTGAATAGTTGTTTTTTTTCTTCCTCTTCTTTCTGGTTTTGGCTGCCATTTTAAAGAGTTTGAGGTCATTTTAGTTGAACATTCTGTCATTTCTGCACTTCTTTATGGGTTTCTCCCCTCTTTTATTAATTTCTTAATCAAACAATACCCTTCTTGTGAGCGACCCTTATGACTCTTTGTTCAAGAACAAATGCACACCCAGCAGCGTCAGTTGCCTTGATCCTTACATAAGGGTCACCTGCTTAACACCTATGTTTTCCTATAATCAATGACCTCACTAATTGAACTGGGCACTGCTATTCTTTTTAACACGCCCCTTTCAGTAAATGATTCAGTTTCACAGAATCAGCAGCGTGAGCATCATGCCTGTTGAGTCTGTTGGTTTTCTATACCTTTACTAAACTTCTAGAAACTTTCTGCGGTGTAGAAGTTGAAATTCAAACAAAAACAGTGATTTATCTGCCTAGCGATTTGGGACAGCTATTATTTTGAACACGACTGTACATCTTTATAGTCTCTTCATTTACCTGAAGCTTCTGCAACCACAAAAAATCCATCAATCTCTTGATTGTTTGCAACATGCAGCTAACAGGAAATATTTTGTGTCTTGAGAGTTGCTGGAAGGTCCAGCTGCTGATTTGTTGGTTGCTTAGAATACGTTCAGGGATGTCTGGAGGAACAGTAGCTCCTGTCTTCCAGGAGCTAACGCTGGGCCCTTCAGTCCTTTCTGTTTCACAACCAGCTGTCTGTAAATGTGGATGCCGTTAAAACCTCCAGCACAGCCGCTTCATAGAGCGTCTTGCTTTGCCTCCTTCAGGATGTTGTGAGTCAGTTTACCTATGATGGCCAGGCTCAGATCCACTGGGTGTCCTTCCTGGACGGACGGCAGCGGGTGCTGCTGTTCACCGAGGACACCGGCGTGGTGACCAAGGCTCGGCAGTCGGAGGAGCTGGAACAATTTCAACAGGAGCTGAAAGTGTCTCTGCAGAACCTCGGCCTGTCGCTCATCAACAACGGCAACAGGCAGGAGATCGCTTACATCGGCATCACCAGGTAAACGCCATGATGTTATCTGACTGAACGGTGGAGGCACAGATACCTCCAGAAACACAGAGGGCTTCACAAAAGAAAAACTTTTGAATCATTTTACGATAATTCTTGAAGCGTTTTTAAAATAAATATGGTTATGCCAGAACAAATATGCAGGCACTTTAACCCCTTTCAGTCATCAGTTAGTCCTGAGCGTCCGGCGCTGCTGATGAGTGACTCTGCTGCGGTTCTGACTCACAGCTCTGGCGTGGTTTGGGAGTTTAAGCCAAAGAATCGCTGGAAGTCCTTCAGTCAGAAGAACATCAACCTGCTGGAGAAGGTTTACCAGAGTCAGCTGAGTGGGGAGACGGAAGGAGGCTGGGTCAGACTGGACAGCAACCTGGAGGTCAGAGGTCACCACAAGCAACTCTGTCAGGGGTCCATATGTGTTTATCTGACCCAGACTTCCATCTGATGAGCTGACTGTAAGTTTGTGATGTCACCGGTTGCTAGGTGAACCTCAGTCCAGCTATCATGATGATGCGGCAACCCCATTCGTACCCTGTGAGGAGGAACTTCCTGTCTGGGATCCAGGTGGAGTTCAAGAGGTCACTGCACCAGCGCAGCCTGAGAGCCCAACTGCACTGGCTGCAGGTAAACGTTCACACACCTGGACACACGCTTGGACTGAACCTCGCTGTCCTGCTGGACTCAAACACTGGTTTATTGGTTACAGGTGGACAACCAGTTGCCAGGTGCAGTTTTCCCCATCATCTTCCATCCAGTCCCTCCACCAAAGTCCATCGCTCTGGACTCAGGTGTGTCCTTCTATTCCCATTAAGCCTCAAAGTGACTGAAGAGAGACTAACTGTGAGTTCTGCCTCCTCAGAGCCGAAACCCTTCATCGATGTGTCGGTCATCACAAGGTTCAACCAGCACAGTAACGTCACCCAGATTAAGTAAGAACCACAGCGGGGAACCAGATTCTGTGAGTGAGGCCTGGATTCAGGTGAGTCTTCTAACCTTCCTGTGTGTTTCAGGTACTTCATGGCTCTAGTTCAGGAGATGGCGTTGAAGATCGACCAAGGTTTCCTTGATGCTGTTGCAGCTCTGTTCAGCCCAGCTGCTAACATGCAGAACGATGGAAAGAAGGTGAAGAGAAGCAGAATCTGGATATTTTCCCTAAACTTCACAGATGAGATGTTGCTTTGAGCTGTTTGTGTTTCAGTCGGGACTCATCGAAGGAGATCTGAAGCGCATTCAGGCCGAGCCTACTGATGCCTCTCTGACCGACGTGTCGGGCCTCAGCTTCTTCGAGTATTTTCACATCTCGCCTGTCAAGGTAACTTCAGTCCTGCTCTCTTTGCTGGACGAGACTGAATTCACCTAATATGTTATAAACCTCCATCCTGAGAGTTGTTTGTGGAGGATGTCCAGACGGCTTTGCAGCAAGCCCTCACTGGTCATTCTTTACCTTCCAGCTCCACCTCAGTCTGTCTCTGGCCTCCAGCGATGGTGACTCTGCCCAGAAGAACCAGATTACGCAGTCCCTGAACCTGGTGCTGAAGAGCATCGGTGCTACTCTGACCAACGTTGACGATATCATCTTCAAGTAAGTATCCTCTGTTTGCGCAGAAATGGCTGCTGAAGTGGTTTCTTTGTCCGGACGTTGATTCTCCTCTGTGTTTCTGTCAGACTGGCCTTCTTTGAAGTGAGGTACCAGTTCTACAGCAAAGAGAAGCTGATGTGGGCCGTGGGCCGACACTACTCTGAAGAGGTAATGTTAGCCTGATCCTCTAACTGTTCAGCCTGGGATGTTGGGTCGGGTCCTGCCAACGTGTGTGATGTGAACTTCTGGATCTCTCTTCTTTCTGCAGTTTCTTAAGCAGATGTATGTTCTGGTTCTCGGCCTGGATGTGCTGGGTAATCCGTTCGGAGTGATCCGAGGCCTGTCCGAAGGCGTGGAGGCCTTCTTTTATGAACCATTCCAGGTAAAACATCTTGTTTATTGCGAGATCCACATGAAACCCGACCAAGGTGGAGGTTCTGATGTTCTGTGCGTTTGCCAGGGAGCCGTTCAGGGTCCAGAGGAGTTTGCTGAAGGTTTGGCAATTGGTGTCCGCAGCCTTTTTGGTTCAACTGTTGGTAAGAGCCTTGATTTAACTTGTGACGGGTCCTAATTTCTGTGGTCAGTGCTTCCAACATGGGTGTTTCTCCTGTAGGTGGCGCTGCAGGAATGTTCTCCAAGATCACAGGTTCCATGGGTAAAGGCCTGGCTGCCATAACCATGGACAAGGAGTTCCAGCAGGAACGGCGGGAGGACATGAACCGGCCGACGAAGGACTTCAGAGACAGTCTGGCCAAAGGAGGAAAAGGACTGCTGAAGGTCTGGAGAGGAACAGTTCTGGTTCTGCTGGACCAGCAGTGATCTGATGCATCTCAGTAACAAACTGTGTTTCTGCAGGGCGTTGTTGGTGGGGTTACTGGCATTGTCACCAAACCAGTGGAAGGTATGTGTTTGATGGCTCCTATTTGTTGGAAACACAAAGTTCAAGACATTTTCCCAAGAACAGAAACAAGTTTCTAAATTAAAGAAAATACAAGTTTTAGGAAAGAATTGAGAATGAATTAAAGCTTGGAACTATTCTCCATGAAATCCCAGAAACACTCGTTTTCTGTTTGCAACCTGACATATTTCCTGATCCGGATTCTTCGAACCCATAATCCAGATATTTTAGATGTTCTCTTCTAAAATACTTTGACTCATCTGGATTCTGGAAACCCTCAGATCTGGAACCTCCAGGTTCTTTAAAACCATCTGAACTTTCAGGGTCACGACCTGTTAGATCATGTAATCCAGGTCTTCTGGATTATTTGATCCAGATTCTGAAAATATAATATTCTCTGTCACTTCAAATAACAATAATAAATAAAACAGCAACTTTGGAAGTATTAAATGATTTAATCGGTTTTGTAGATAAAAAATCAACAGTGTGGGTCTTTTTATACAGCTGATGACGAAATGTCATGGAAAAGTCTCTCTACATCAGACTGTCACAAGTGGAAGGTCATTCTTCCACCTGCCTTTTAGTATCCAAGGGTTCTACGAGGTTCTGTCCTAGGTCCCCTCCTTTTTATAATCCGTATTAACAGTTTAGATAAAAATGTCCCAAGTGCTAATTGTTGTCTCTGTCCTTTGCTGCAATACAGTTAAAAGTGCTTCAAGCAGCTTTTGTTGAGGTTCAGTGTGATCTAAAGTTTGTTTTAAGCTCTCGGATATCTAAAGTAAAGTTTACTTCAAAATCACAGTTGATGCATCCATTATTACTTTTCGGGGACGCAGATCGAGGTTATAAACATTTAGTATAAATGTATAAAAGTATAAAACTCTATAAACATTTAGGTTTTGTAATTGATTCCTTGGGCTTTGTTCCCCACAGCTTGTCAAAAAGCTCAAGTTGGGTTTTTGTTTCAGAATCAGATTTAGTTTATCAGTTGAGGCTAGGAAACGTCTCGTTGCTGCCCCGTTTTGCCCATCTTAGATTATTGTGACGTGATCTGTATGCTGGCTTGTTGGGACTGTTTGGATCTTATGGAGCGTTAGGTTTCATCACAGGTCGAGGAGCGATCCTCTCTCCTGCTCGTTTGATTCACAAAGCCATCTTGGGTTTACGGCCCCGTCTCTCCTGTCCTTTGTTGTCAGAACATTTCCAGACGGTTGTTTTCTGCGCTCGGATGATTTAACTTTAACTGTTTCTAAGGTTCACACTGAAAATCCTGCAGAAAAACTTGAAGTTGAATTTTAAGGCCTTATTTAATCAGCCTGTCAACAAGGCATGTTTTTGTAAATGCTTTGATAAATATTCATTTATATTCTAATCCTACTTTCACTTTTGAGGCCGTCTGTGCTCTGTTATTTTCTTCTTTGTTGTATTTTCTTTGGGTTTTGATTTGTAATTATGAATGTTGCTGCCAGTCTTGGTTTCTCTCGAAAAAGAGATTTTTAATCTCACTGAGATGGAGACACCTGCCTAAATATAGGTTCCATACAACATCAGTCTTGTTTAGCGGGTCCATCTGACCGTGTTCTGTCGACCCATCAGAACCTCACGGATCGGGTCCAGATCACCGAAACCCTCCCAATTATTTAGCCAACAGATTTTCTCACATCCTTTGATCCAAAAGTCTTTGCTTTATTTTCAGCAGATCCTCGAAACCAAACCACTCAGAACCTCTGACTGCCCATTCAGGCCTGGCTGCCGGTTGCCAGACGAACCCGCCCTGTGTTTCCGTCCCGTTGCCGGTTGCCAGACGAACCCACCGCGCGTTTCCGTCCCGTTGCCGGTTGCCAGACGAACCCACCCTGTGTTTCCGTCCCGTTGCCGGTTGCCAGACGAACCCGCCCTGTGTTTCCGTCCCGTTGCCGGTTGCCAGACGAACCCGCCCTGTGTTTCCGTCCCGTTGCCGGTTGCCAGACGAACCCACCCTGTGTTTCCGTCCCGTTGCCGGTTGCCAGACGAACCCGCCCTGTGTTTCCGTCCCGTTGCCGGTTGCCAGACGAACCCGCCCTGTGTTTCCGTCCCGTTGCCGGTTGCCAGACGAACCCGCCCTGTGTTTCCGTCCCGTTGCCGGTTGCCAGACGAACCCACCCTGTGTTTCCGTCCCCAGGAGCCAGGAAGGAGGGCGCGGCCGGCTTCTTCAAGGGCATCGGGAAGGGCCTGGTGGGCGTGGTGGCGCGGCCCACCGGCGGCATCGTGGACATGGCCAGCAGCACCTTCCAGGGGATCCAGAGGTGAGGTTTGGCGGCTCGTGATGCGTTTCCTCTGGGAACTTCCTGTGGGCGTCTAAATGTTGTTGCCGTCTTTGTTCTTCTCTAATTTTCACATTTTCTGCTTTTGTTTTCCGTCTGCTGTGGTTGTTGGGATTTCTGTTCTTTGTGTTCTTCGCTGGTTGGGTGTGAGTATCCCACCTGAACTGTTGGAGGATGCTGCTGAATCAGGTTGCTCAGTCAAGTTGCTGTTTGACTTGATGATAGAGCTGAGCTTTAACCAGCTGCAGATGTTTGCATGTTAAATGATGCAGCACGCTGACGGTAAGTCACAGCATTGTGTTTCGTGCACTGGGTCCAACTCGCCGCTTGTGGCTCCGCCCCTCTGTCAGCATGTTGTTTGACCACGCCCCCTGAGGAGAACTTCCTGTCCCTCCTGCTGAAGCACATTGAAAACTGCATGAAAACATGTCGGTGCCTTTTCTTCTTTGTTTGCTTCCCTACGAATAAAAACCATCGCCATCGACTGAAACCAGGCTGAAATGCTCCTGGACGACCCGATGGAGGGTCCGATGTTCACTGCAGTCAGAACTGGTGTTGGTCTGACCTTAGGGGACGGCGGTCCCACGGGTCAGAATGTACAGTGGGGAAAAAAGTATTTAGTCAGTCACCAGTTGTGCCAGTTCTCCCAGTTAAAAAGATGAGAGGCCTGTAACTGACATCACAGGTCGACCTCAACTATGAGAGACAAGATGAGAAAACATTCAGAAAATCACATTGTCTGATTTTTAAAGAATTTATTTGCAAATAAGGGAGGAAAATAAGTATTTAGTCACCGACAAACCAGCCAGATTTCTGTCTGTCACAGACCTGTAACTTCTTCCTTAGAGGCTCCTCTGTCCTCCATCATTACCTGTATCAACCTGTTTGAACTGGTTACCAGTATAAAGACACCTGCCCACAGCCTCAACCAGTCCCAGTCCCAGTTCCACTATGGTGAAGAC